>MJUU01020828.1:115872-138613 GCA_002080025.1 Modiolus philippinarum
GTTGAACGGCAAGCGACCTTCAGGTCGCGCCGTTCAACCATTTTCGACACTATCTAAATAATCATATTAGTTGGTTCAATGCATGATAACATTTTTGTGAGGTTATGCAAACCTAAGAAAACGATAATTACAAAATGACCTACATTCAACTACACGATTATACACATAAACGCTATGTCGACTGACTGCGTACTCTGGACAATACACAGCCGAATGATGTATTGATTTTTCATGTGACAAAGACCAGTAAATGACGTTTTCGTAATACATTGAGCAAAAACCTTTGAAAATGAATGGAGATAAAATATTTCATATAATTTATATGTTATTCCAAGTATAGATGTATTTCATATTTTAATTTTTGAATGTAAATATCGGGCTGAAATTACTGCTACATTAAGTGGAAGTAAACTATGTTCAATTTCGATATGTTTATTTATCCATGCTTACTGCATGTTTGTGAATGTTGTCTTTGTATACAATTCATATATGTACGCTTTTGAATGACTTTGGTCTAGGTGAAACACTATATTATCATAATTATTGATTTTCTTGTTGTGTATGGCGGACATGGTTATTTAGCAGGTAGTTGATCAACCAATAGAATCCGAGTTTACATCTGCATAACCGCACAAACAGTTTTCACTGTTTAGCATTCCTCTTTTAATAAAAATAGGTTTTAGATAGACAGACTGGCAATGCTGCATTGTTTAGATTGCCCACTTTCAGTAAGCCGCTGAAGACTTTAAATATTCATCAATAACACAATTTAGCAACCAAAGAGGATGGCGCATAATCATAGCTTGACATTACAGGAATGTTGAGCAAGATGTACCAAAATATGCGACATATAAAAACGATTTTTATCGTGTGCGCGTGGTTTTATCTCAGACTTTCTATTGTTTTATGTACTTCATGGAAGATACACGATTTGTTTTAGCATTAATGAGCTTACAAAGGAATATATATACAATATGTACAAAGTCGAACTTCGACGGCTCGAACACCCAAGGGACCAATGAAAACAGTTCGAGTCAAATTGGAGCCTCACTAGTGTCCACCCTTGTCTATTTTGCCGATTGTATTATATACATTATGCAAGTATTTAGGGAGAGGGCTTGTATAGGCTTTGCCTGATGCCCAATCGTTTTCTTCATTGAAAAAAATAAGTTTAAATCAAAGGGGTGTTCGAGATATCGAGGACGAACTAGATTTAAACATGAAAAAGGGGCAACAAAAAGGTTCGAGATATACATGGTGTTCGATTTATCGCAGTTCGAACCATCGAAGTTCTTCTGTATATGACAGTCTGTGCATTTGGTAGAAAATCAACACCGAAAAGTTTTTAACAAGTTTCCAGATGATATACCATATAAATATATACATTTTTACTTTTTCAGCTCACCTTACCATACATATATTATCATTGAACGAAAAATAGAAACCATAATTTTCAATTGGTCGTATATCTTAATATAGATTTACATTAAGGAGGTTTGCTCCTCATATTTTACTATTTCTGTCAGATTTCCGGAATCCTCGGGTTTTATCCATTTAAAAGCATTATATATTTTTTTGCCCATGGACCATCTTTATGTTTTCAATTACAAATGGGTATTGCGTGATTTCCAAGGTAATGACTTTAAAGCAAAACCACCTGATTGTGCTTGCTCCTCTTCCCCATTCAATTATAGTCCAGCTGGACACGTTATAACTGGTGACCTAGATATCATAAACAACCTCAAACTACGAGATATCTTTTCAAAAGGTCCCAAATTCCTTGAACCCCAGCACATCAACTGGAAGTACAATTTTAAGATTTTGATTATTGCAGCTGAGGACTTTGTTAGGAAGTGGACAAAGAAAGAGAAATAGGACATTGAAACATTGTCCGACTGGAACAGGTCCATAAAATCATCAATTGTGAATCGCATGCGGCGCTTGAAAACATCAATGAAATCAAGAAATCCCAATATATTTGAAGATCCCCTTGTAGAAAAACTCTGACCGACCTCCATGAAAATTACGTCATTTTCCCTGCTGACAAAGCTTCAAACAACATACTGTTGGTGTGTAAGAAACACTATCTCGACTGCCTTGTCTCGACGGTTCATCTGGAAACCCTACTTTTACCCTACTACAATATCGAGGGATGAGATTGTTAAAAATCACACTTCAGTTTTATAATCATTTGACATCAAAGCCAGTGATGAAAACAATCAACCCCCTTACATCTACTGGGTACCAAAACTTCATAAGAATCCTTACAAACAAAGATTCATTGCCGGGTCGTCCAGATGCACCACTAAACCTCTATCATAGCTCCCCACTACTTTGTTGACCGCAGTCAGAGATGGCCTGAAAAATTACTGTGATAAAGCTTACTCAACGAGCGGCGTGAATCAGATGTGGATTCTAAAAAAAAATCAAATATCTCCTTGTACAGCTATCCTCAACCAGTCTTACCCGTTGCCATAGCATTCAAACTTTTGACATCTCTACTCTTTATACAACCCTGCCACACAATAAACTAAAAGCAGTAATTGCAGATTTAATACATCAATATTTCTGCACTAAAAATGCAGAACGCAGATATAGCTTTTTAGTAGTAGACAAAGACAAAACATATTATGTTAAGAACCACACTGATTGAAATAAGAAGTACACTGAGACTGACGTAATCAAAATGCTAGAATTTTTTATCGACAATATTTTTGTCGAATTCGGAGGTCGTGTTTTTCAACAGACAATAGGAATTCATATGAGAACTAATTTACTGTGCGCCACTTTTAACTGACCTTTTCCTTTACTCGTACGAGGTCAAGGGCTTACACAAAGAAAACAAAAACATTTAGCCTAGTCCTTTAATTTTAACTTCCGCTACATAGACGATGTACTTTCTCTTGATAATCCTAAATTTAAGGAATATTTACATCAGATCTATCCAAATGAGCTTGAAATTAAAGAAACAACTGAAACACCTACTTCAGCTTCGTACCTAGATCTTTTATTTTATATTGACAAAGATGGACGTTTAAAATCTAAGCTATACGACAAGCGTGATGATTTTAATTTCCAAATTGTGAACTTCCGCTTTTTTAGCAGCAATAGACCTACCTCTCCAGCCTATGGAGTTTACATTTAACAGTTGATTCGTTACTGTCGATCGTGTAGTTCGTACAGTAATTTTTTTAACAGAGCAAAAACACTGTCTCAAAAGTTGCTTAGTCAGGAATTTGTTAACCATTGTTAATTCTATCCTTCAAGAAATTATATGGCCGTTACCATAAAATCATTGAAAGATATGACGTGTCAGTATCCCAAACGAAAGTGGACATTTTCAGCTAGATTCACGTCTTCCCGGATTTGACTACCGATTTTGACATTTTCCTAGATTGACTCACTTACAGTGTGACGGGTGCTGTTAACAGAGCAGGACATGCTTATCCTTCCAGAGCACCTGGTGTCACTCTCAGTTTCACTCGAGTTCACACTGTGAGTGCCTTGTTTTTGAGTGTTGTTCTTTGTATCTGTTTAATGTCATTGTTTCCTGTGTTTAACGTCATTGTTTTTATGTCCTCGTTTTTGCCATGTCTTTGGACATAGATTTTTGTAAATTTCACTCCTTTGTTCCTTCGGTATTATACTGCCGTTGTTTTATAATTTCATTTTATACATCTTTATGAGCATTCTGTTAAAATTTCATTGAAATCTATTCTGTCACAGTCATTCATTTTCAAATCAGAAGAGTTCAGTTTCCTGCCAAAGTTTCAATCACTTAAATCACAAAACGAGAACATCAACCTGTCATTTTCTTCAATTAAATTACTTCTTTTTCAAGTTTCTAACAAAATATTATGTTTATTTGAAATTCTATTTATTTTCAAATGGAGTAGCGAACCCCTTTAACATAATTAATTTTCTGTCTCTATATCAAATTATTTTCTTTCAAGTGCTTGAAATAGCAGTTGATCTTCTATTGTGCTGCAACTTTGTTCTGAAGAGTAAAAATTATTTTGGATTCTTCCTATTATCTCGGCTAAAATATTATTGTTGAAAAATATGTCATTTTTACAAATCGATATTCAGTTTATTATGCCCTCTCTTTAGCGGGTGGTATTCAGTGTTCATACGTTCGTTCGTTCGTTATTCAATCTGCCTTATCGGTAAAAAGTTTGAGGCGACAACTCATCTTAGACCTTGAATGGAATGAAATTTTCTCAGAATCTTTAATACTTGGATCATCCTCTGGCAGCTTTGTGGAATGTTCAGCAGTTTCATAGCTGCTGAACCGGAGCTCTTATGGTCCTTGTTCTGATTTTTTTGATAATTGCTTACCACCAAATCAGAAAAAAAAATAAAAGGACCTATAGACACGGGGGGTTTGCTACGTCACACGCACGGATACTGTAACATTATAAAGGCTCGCTTCGTATGTTTGTCTACTTTTATGATGAAATAAAACCAACGGTAAGCAAACTGAATGAATTCACCGAAGGGCCGGCACCTCAGTCAACATTTTTAGCACAAATACTCCACGTAAAAACCTTCCAGTTATGTAAACACTTCTGTACAGTTGAAAATCGGAGCACGGATATAGTTGGCATCGCACCAATCATGCTTGATTTCTACCAACCGATATGCAATATGTTCGAGTTTTTAATTGTAAATACTCTAAAATTATATTATAAATTCCCTGGTAAACATTTATATATCCATAGAAGGTTCTTTTGTTGTTATCGCATAAAAACTGTTAACAAAGAAATAGGTACGGATACTGTTGACATCGTTGCGATTACCGTTGCATCTCTCCCGTGGTTTTAAATTTGGTTGGTGTTGTTCATCTGTATGTGTGGCTCTATATTTTACCCTTTTGTCGTACTCATGTGATGTCTCTGTTTCTTAGTGTTTGGAATCTTGCTATTGTCTTTAGAAGTTATTCTGTTTTGGACTGACGGTTCGTTTCTCATTTACGTTTAAACAATTTATCGTACATGAATTCCGACAAGCTAATGATTGATAGATTTATTCACCCAAGAGTAAGGGCGAAAATGTTCATTTTTTTCTTGAACCGTAGAGAGGAAGGTTTGACCGGGAATGTAATTGTTTATACCACTGCCGTTGTCGGGTCATTTTTAAAAAAAGCTCGAATTTTGTTGATAATTATTTGAATGTAAGACTGTTACTATTTGCGTAAGATGTGTTGCTTTTATATCAATAACACATGTAATGAATTATTCATGCCACAACACAACACATATAATGAAAGTATTCATGCTATAACACAACACATGTAATGAAAGTATTCATACTATAACACAACACATGTAAAGAAAGCATTCATGCTATAACAAAAAAATCTTAAAGACATTTTCAGAACGATTTTTGGTACAATAGTGAAATGCATAAAATTTCTTCACTGAAGGAAGAAATTAAGAGAGGAAATGTCCGACATGCCTTTGTTACGGTCCGCCCGAATTGTAAGTCATTGGAAGAAATCATTGAATAAGTGGCGTCGATTTTTGACATAAGAGAATGGAGGTAATAACAAAACCACCGAACGGAGTTGTAAAAAGCCGAATTCCATGGGACAAAAAGACAAATCAGGTGGAAACCAATGGAAAAAAGTCTACTGCAATTGTCCTGACTTGGTTCACACTGCTAGTGCTTTAGTTTTATGGCGTTCTCGTTCATTTTTGTTTATTTGTTTTGTCTTTGTCATACTGTCTCAATTTGTGTTGCTGAGAATTGCCGTGATTTTGGATTAATGATTTTAGAATTTCCCCTTTCCCTTTCTAGCTTCGGTATTCGTTTGCCGATGTATTGGTACAGGCATTTCAATAGAAATGGTGGGTTAAACCAGTTTTATGGCGTGCCAAACATTCCCATCCATTGCAGTATGTCAGGCAGCAACTCGATAGCACTTGCTATTGAGAATTAAATATAAGGTGATGGAAGATCTGTTGAGTGGCCAATTGGAAAATGTCATTCTCTAACACTGAGACGCCACTCCATAAATGTAACGCCGTCAAGTCATATAAAAATGACGTTAAAAGCCGAAATTGAGAAGGCTGCAACTCTACACGTGTATATTGCCCTTTGTCTGCCCAACTGTCTTTTCATATTTTTATTGTTTAGTTTTTTTAATGTTTTTTTTATAAATTTATGCAAAATATTTCTTTTCCTTTTTTTGGTTTTCCTTCCTTTCAACAGTTTTTGTTTTCAAATAATACAATGTATATATATTTTCAATTTTTCCATTTTGGTTTTGTTTCGCTTTTACATAACTAGATATACAGGATTATTTTAATCCTACGACTTATTACCATTCAACAGGCGTTTAGAAATATCTAAATACCGAAGTTTGAATCCTAAAAATGTTTAACACTAAGCATGTTTCAGCCATAAAGTGCTTAGGTATTAAACACATTCGTAAGCGAGTTTAGGGCTACACATGTTTAAATGTGTTTAAAATCTAAACGGCAATTTTACAGTGTATGAAGGGCATCATCAATTTGTACTATTCCTTCGTCGTCCAAATCAAGTTCGGAACATGTATAAATTGCAGAATTAAGATGCAGGATCCATTGCAGGAATACGTTTTATCAACTTTTGCTCATAATTATATTGCACTATCCAAAAATAAAACGCCGTAATACTTTCGTATTAATAAGATTGCAATTTTTCTGTACTTTTAACTATTATGTCTGCTGAGGACAGGGAGATATTTCGCTAACAACGAATTAAAACACGAATTAGAGTAGTTGTATGCAAGATTCAATGTTCTTCGATGTGCGCGAAGTCACCGACGTCGGATTTCTTTTCACGGAAAACACGCCCGTAACAAAACCATTGGACATTTACATTTTTATATATTTTTAGACACATTTGTACACCAGATTTAATATTGCAGGATGAAAAAGTTGTAAAAATGCACATTTCGAAAATATTTTTAAAAGTGTGTTATGTATTGATGAACGGAATAAAATTATCACTCAATTCTTTGAAATAACGAAATATCGCGTAAAAATTGGCATTTCTTGGTATTGTAACAAAATTATTAGGCATCAAAAACTTTCATTTCCTGAGTAAAAACAAAATGTTTTCACCATATTTAAGATATGTTTTAAATCCTCTCAAAACGCACATTTAAGATATGTGCTTCTTTTTCTAAATATAATTAATGTTGAAAGCTATTTACTTACTGATTTCTCCATGCTACCGCAAAAATTCAGTCAAGTTAACGCCCGTTACATATTGTGTACACCACTTCTGTACTATGCACAATGGCCATTTCTAATTTCTGTACATTGAATTTTACATGATGTAACGGCAAAAATACGCCACATACGACGTACAAAATTTTGGGGAAATCTGTTGATTATTATAGAAAGAGGAGACCAAAAACAATCATGCTCCTTTTTTCGTGTTACAAGTTACGCTCGGTCTTTTTGTTATTTTTACTGTGTTGATCATGTAAAATAAGTTTCAATCTAGACAAGAAATATATTTTTGTTGAAATAGACTTGTGCAAGTAACTTGAAAGCAAAACAAGTGTTTTTTTTAGTTTCAATGTTATAAGGGCTTATAATCATGCTTTTATAACTCAATTTCACATATGCCGTTAACTTTGTGCGCAGCGTCTAAGACAAAATGAATTGAAATCAACTGTAAATGTTACTCCTCTCACCCTGAAACAAGACCAAAGCAAAAGTTTGAAAAAAACATCTATTTATCTCTTTGTAAACAGATATCATAACTTCAAACCTGCATCACAAACACAATCGACAAAGGCAAACCATAAAGACATAAAGACAACACAGAGAACATAAGTACCGACAAAAAATGTTAACCGCAATGGTCCTGACTTGGTACAGTCATTAATTTTGTTAAAACCTTAGAAGCATCTCCTACTTGTATACAAATGTAGCTCTGTCGTTAGCTGATTTTGGCTTTCCTATTTAGATCCTATTGGTAATTTGTTCTCTATCAGCTTTTACACATAATTCGGTTCATGGATTTCCAAATATTTTGATTTGATCTGCACTGATGCTACATAAGTTGTCGAAATGCGCATATGTAGAACCTAAATTCCCATAAAGCTTGGTATTTTGTTATTCAAAAGAAATGATTGGTTAAACCAGTCCTATGACGCATCAAACATCCCCTTCTATTGGAGTAGTGTCCAGTAGGAACTCAACAGTAATTGTTATTGAAAGGTCGTCCATGTGGAAAAAAAAGAATATTGAATCAGTGTTCGGACCGAAACTGATTTTTTACAAGGGACTAATATCTATTAAAGAACTTTCAAATGATCATATGAGACAGAAGTTTTTGAAGCCTTGATTAATAAGGCGGTGACGGAGATAACTATGATTAAAATTTGTATAATTTGTGATTGCTTTCGAGTAACGAATCAACTGTAAAACAACAAGTAGAAGTTAAAACACATATGCTATGCTATGGTCAAATTGAATAGTTATAATCAGATAGGAAGAAAGAGTATGTATCTTTTATGCAAATAGCTATGAATATGTGTCGTGGGCATGAAAAGTTACAGATAATTTTATAAAAATCTTATGGCATTAAGTTTTTTTATGCTTAAAGAACTAAATACAAAAAAGTGACTGAAAATCTAATTTCAACAACTTCGGTCTCTCCGGTTTAGAGTAAACCAGCTAACTACCGTGTTGGGGTTGATCATTGACTGTGCCGATCCGACTATATTATAAAAAAAAAACTTCGAAGTAGAAACGGTCGGCATGTAGCAGAAATCGAAAGTTTTGTGTAATGGGGTTTGAACAATAAAAATGATCGCTAAGAATTGCAATAATTTGTGATTTTTTTAGCACACGTGTCGCCTGCGCTACAAATACAATGGTCGCTGTATTTTATTAGCCAATACAATATGATTAGAATTGTACGTATCTGAACATCAAATTCTGATCAATTGTATTTGCTGGACAATATGATAAGCTTAACTAAGACCATTTCGTACACCTGAGTTCTGTTTAATCGCTATGAGGGCTTTGTTAAAGGTTTTGATGGGGTTGACCGTTGTAGATTGACAAACGAGGCCAAGGACACATGACTATTCCCTATTATGACACGATACAAATTGATAGTTCATTTGAAAGATCACATTTTATATATCACCAGAGGCATATAGATACATCTATATGTCTCTGATATCACTGGAGTTCAAAAACGTCAGCATTGGGGATCATAGGTTGGAATCTCCCCTTTTCTGGAAAAATACAAGTATAGTGCAGAATTTAGGGGCAAAAATACAAAAATAGTAAATAAAAATCGACTGAACCGCCTCTTTTTCCTTGAACTCCACTCTGAACCCACCCTTTTTTCGGAGGCTGAATCCGCCGGTGGTCAGTTCTCTGTTGTTTCTTTCTCAATCAAAATTGCATATGATTGTGCTCTGATTCCATATGAATTAAGAAAAGAAACATATTATTGTTATTCAAACAGCCCCGATTAAGACATATCCCTGCCTTGAGGGGTACCAGATTGTACGGTGTGGACAAGAAGTGAAATCGTTGTTGTAACAAATGTGTGGTGTGATATAACTTATTTAACTGATCATGCATCAGTCACAAAATTTTAAAAATGAGTGGTTAATACAATTTATCTCATTGGCATAGATGTAGGGACATATATGATGTTTTTTTTTCGCCCAATGTCCAGTTATCAAGTTTTTATCAGATTTGGTTCGAAGAAAATGATATAATTCTAGAATACAGCCACGAATCACTAGTCTGTCGCAATCAATATCAACAACGTTCTATTAAATAAATGTGTATCTTTTATACGATGTCAACAGGATATTTCTATGTTAACAGTATCCGTGCGTCAGTTTTTATGCGATATCAACAAAAGAACCTTCTGCAGATATATAAATGTTTACCAGGGAAGTTATAATATAATTTTAGAGTATTTACAATAAAAAACTCGAACATATTGCATATCGGTTGTTAGAAATCAAGCATGATTGGTGCGATGTCACCTATATCCGTGCCCCGATTTTCAACTGTACAGAAGTGTTTACATAACCGGCAGGTTTTTACGTGGAGTATTTGTGCTAAAAATGTTGACTGAGGTGCCGGCCCTTCGGTGGGTTCATTCAGTTTGCTTACCGTTGGTTTTATTTCATCATAAAAGTATACGCGAAGCGAGCCTTTACAATGTTACAGTATCCGTGCGTGTGACGTAGCAAACCCCCCGTGTATAGAGCTACGGTTCCTCAGCTAGCAGTTTCAAAGCTTTCCAATTAGTTTTAAAAACTGTGCACTTTGGTAAGTGATTATGAAGAATGAAGTAAATTAGAGTATGAATCCTGCATCCGTATGTTTGAAACTAAAATTACGACAACTAGCATTTAATCATTATTCATTATTAAAAAATCTTAACCTCAATACAAAATGCAAGAAAGAATTACCGTGCATTTACTCCATATCCTATCATTGTTAAGTCTAGTTACTAGTATTTCATTTATGGTGTAATTGTTCTTGAGTGAATATCTCATATGGAAATTCCATCATACTTTCAAATTTTGACATTTTTTTTTAAATTTACAAAAGTTATTCTGACAGTTCAATTTATGGGCCCACATCTCACTATTTTATTATGCAAAGTTTTCTTGCAATTGACTCAAAGAGTGACCTTTAATTGTTTATATGTTGTGATTGTCTCCTATGAGTCTTTTGTCGGACAACGGACGACAGTGTTTGTAAAGATACTTTGCCTGATAATTTTATGTTTGTTGAAAACCCCGTCTCCGTGGATAATAAAGAGTGAATGAACGGATATGGAGTAAATGCACATGAGACAAATTCTCTACAAATACATGGTAAAAAGAAACAAGCACAGGAACAACGCTTTTATTGTTGTTCTTCATCTTGAAGTCACCATGAGGCCTTCAACAATGAGCTTTGTTCATACCTCATAGTAAGTTCAAGACGGCCCCTAGCACCGGTTTGAGCGGAATTCTTTGCTAACTGTCGAGCAACGCTACATCGATATCCATGTCTTCACTGTTCATGGGTGCGGGATTGTCAACAAATTACAAAAACAGGATAACAGTAAACACCTACAATGGCCAGGAACTACAATCACATGCCACAATTTACAAACAAACTGCACCAGAAAAACAAAAATGAAAACAAGAGACAAACATAAATAACGATAGGAACTCGGGATGGCCGGACTTGTTACCGGCACTAGCAAAAGCCAGTGGTAGGGTTAAACCGGTTTATGGGTAACCAAACCTCCCCTTTCTCTATCCGTCGTCCCTATAGTATCATAAACATGCAAATAAAACCCAATACAGGTAGACTACTAACTCAATGACCACTATCTTTGAAAAGAAAGAGCATACGACAAAACGTTATTTTGAAAGAAAGGTCAAAGAGTACTCGCCGCTAAACTGCCGGCTTACTCAAGGAATCTAGTCTGCTGGTAAAACACTGTCGCACTACGGAAGAAAAATCAGACTCAAAACTCCCCGAAGGGTCTGGTAAAGAGTCGTCATGTATTTCAGTATCAGTGAGAGGCCAGTTCATATGTAAAGCAAACATTTATTAAACTGGCAAAGTTCTCTTACAATCACTGTCATCCTTTGCCCGACGAAAGCACTAGTGTCTTAAGCTTATGGACGATTACAACATATAGACAACACTCATCAAGTCAAATGTAAGAAAACTTGGCATTATAAAATAGTGAGATGTGGGCACTTTAAACAGGTGGTCAGAATTACATTTTGAAATTACAGAAATAAATGCCAAGTCGAAAGTTTGAATAATACGGTGTATATCCATATGAGAAATTCTCTCACGAACAAGTACACCATAACTGAAATATATAGAGAGCATACATCTCTCGCACGGGAAATCTTTTTGCAGGGGAGACAAACTCCAAAAGTATGGATGTGGCATTGTTCAAAATATAAAACCCCGATTTTTTGTTTTTCTTTCAAAGCCTCATAATATGAAAAGATGATCAGGGACATGTAATGTTTTTAGAAAATATTTGATGAATAATCAATGAAGGGATATTGAGTAAATGCACATGAGACAAAGTCTCTACAAATACATGGTAAAACAGGTAACCTGTTGCTAATCTTGAAGTTACCATGAAAACTATACGAAAGATAAAAAAATAATAAAAAAACTACCCTAATTATTTTTCGAGGGGTGTACTAAATCATGGTACGAAGCAAAAAGTCCTTCCTGAAAATCTGATTCTACTGTCCGGTTTGTTTTGAATTTTAATATCGTAAGTGATTTATTTTTGGTTGTTATGTTTGTTGTTCTTGTGTTTTGAGGCTTGTTGTGTCTTTGTTTTTTTTTTCTTCTAGGGTTCTTGTTTTTGCCTTGTGTCTGGACTTTGGTTTATGATATCTACCAAACCTTTATTCCTGTGATATTGTAATGCTTTTGCTTTGTTTTAAATGAATTAAAATGAAAACCAAGAGCGACAAATATTACATTAAAGTAGAGGTAAACTGATTACAACATAATAACAAAATCACTACATTCAGGGATACCCCTGACTACAGATAACATTAAGATATGTTGTAGGAAAAAGTCCCATGTACACAATTTATAAGACAATTTGCAAACGACGACCAACTCCTACTTCTTCGTAACACCGTAGTTTCAATCTCGGACACTACTCGCTTAGGATACATGGATTCAAGACCTTGTAATTCACCTTTCAGTCCTTCATACTGTTGTTCATTAAGCGAGCTAATCTGTTTAGTTGATCTGTAAAAAAAAAACATAATATAATCTATAACAAAATACCGAAGTAAATGTGAATTTAATTTCCGCATATGGCCAATTCGACAACTTCAGTGCAGATCAAATCTAATCATTTTGAAATCCATTAATTGAAAATTTTTATTAAGGCTGATAGAGAACAAATTACCGTTAGGATTTAAAAAGAAAAGTCGAAATCAGCTGATCAGCCAAGAAAAGGGTTATGCAAAAGGCAAACAATCCTGAGATTAAACAAAATTTTCCTATTTGGATATTACTAGATTCCAAACAAAATCGGTTTTCGGGCCAGCACCGAAGTATTGGCTACTGGGTTGGTAAATTGATTATGAATAAGATTAATTATGTCATTTGTCTCTCTATGTGCTATTGTTGTTCTTCATTGCTTAACTGCCTTCGTTTTCATATCCGAGTCTTCATTGCTTAGGTGCCACGATGTCCATGAAAACAATAAATTTTCTTAAGTGTTGTGTGATTAATTGTGTTTTAATAGTTGTACTATCCACAAAAACTTCATTGGGATCCAATGACCTGGAGATTTTACAGTTATACCGGCCTCTCACTGATACTGCCGATGTCTACTGAAATACATTATGATTCTTTACTTAACCCTTTAGAAAGATTTGAATTTGATTTTAATTCCGTAGTCTTTTACCAGCAGACTAGGCTCCTTGAGCTAGCCGGCAGTTTAGCGGCAATTAGTCCTTGGCCCATCTTTCTAAATTACGTTTTGTCTTTATCTTTCCCTTTTCAAGATTGCGGTTTGAGTTAGTGGTCTACCTGCATTGAGTTTTATTTGTATGTTTATTATACTATAGGTAAACGGGATAGAGAAAGGGAGGTTTGGGTACCCATAAACCAGTTTAACCCTACTGGTACCTGTTGCTAGTGCCGGTTCAAAGTCCCGAGTTCCTATCGTTGTCTATTTTTGTTGTGCACTTCCCTGGTGGATTGTGGCATGTGATGGTAATGTTCGGCCATTGTTAGTGTTCCCTGTTATCTTTCCTTCACTAATTCTGACACAAGATAATGTTTTGGTTATTAGGGATGACATTGCGACCCCATATAGCGGCGGGATCTAAACATGGCATAAACAAAAAAATATTTATCATGGCAAAGAGGTGTTCAAAAAATTATCATAGTTCGATAGCTCATGTACTAACATTATATGAACTTTATAAGCCTAAGTAGCAAATTCAAGTATCTTAGTTGTTGAAAAGTTATAAGGTAAGATAGACATCATTCAGTGTTGTAAAAGTAATTGAAAAATAAAAAAAATAAAGAAAACTAATCAAAATGAAAGTGAAAAGAGGAAAGGATATATCTACATAAATGTACAAGATATTTTGACCTGTATTGGACTTGCAAAAACTGAAAATGAGGAACAATTTTGCATGTTTGACGATCAAACTCTCTCACATTTTACTACATGGAGAGAAAAAGTAACAAAAAGACCAATGAAATAGGCATTTTTAATTTGGACTTTTCTGTTTAGAATACACTTGCATTTTTTTCTCTGTCAGCTTTTACACACATTGATATTTATTGATTTTCATTTTTTTCTTTTATTTGATCTGCACTGAAAAGACATAAGTTGTTGAAATGTCCACATGCAGAAACAAAATTCACAGTAACTTCGGTATTTTGTTGTTTCCAAGGTTAATATAAAATATAAACAATTAAAATCATCTGAAATTCCAAGCAAGTGAACAAAAAATGCATACAAAGGAACACTCAAACTCATTCATAACACATAATGTGAGACAGATATAAAATAGTGGTGGGTGCGCTGTACAAGGACCATCTTATTTACAAAGGAACACTCAAACTGATTCATAACACATAATGTGCGACAGATATAAAATAGTGGTGGACGCGCTGTACAAGGAACATCTTATTTACAAAGGAACACTCAAACTGATTCATAACACATAATTATGAGACAGATATAAAATAGTGGTGGGTGCGCTGTACAAGGACCATCTTATTTAAAAAGGAACACTCAAACTGATTCATAACACATAATGTGAGACAGATATAAAATAGTGGTGGACGCGCTGTACAAGGAACATCTTATTTACAAAGGAACACTCAAACTGATTCATAACACATAATATGAGACAGCTATAAAATAGTGGTGGGTGCGCTGTACAAGGACCATCTTATTTACAAAGGAACACTCAAACTGATTCATAACACATTATATGAGACAGATATAAAATAGTGGTGGACGCGCTGTACAAGGACCATCTTATTTACAAAGGAACACTCAAACTGATTCATAACACATAATATGAGACAGATATAAAATAGTGGTGGACGCGCTGTACAAGGAACATCTTATTTACAAAGGAACACTCAAACTCATTCAAAACACATAATGTGAGACAGATATAAAATAGTGGTGGGTGCGCTGTACAAGGACCATCTTATTTACAAAGGAACACTCAAACTCATTCATAACACATAATGTGATACAGATATAAAATAGTGGTGGGTGCGCTGTACAAGGACCATCTTATTTCTTTCGATCAGCTTTTATTTCACAAGCGAATGATATACTAGATCATACTAGTAATAAAAAAGGAAAGATGTTAGGAATACCTAAATTACGCCTTGTATGATCTGTATGTCTTTACAAAAACTGAGTTTGGAAACAGAAGCATGCTTATTGCATGTAGGCAAAAATCAATTCTCCTAATGTTATAGCATGTGTTCCGTTGGATATACTGTATAGGGCTTTATATTCGCGGTACAAAATTTTCGCGGTTTTCCTTGTTGGATCTATTCACGGGGTTTTATATTCGCGGATTTTTATTAAAGTCATTATGTTCATATATATATTCAGGTTTACAGTAAAATATTCGCGGTTATTAATTTTCGCGGTTATCGTTTTAAACGCGGATAGCGCGAAAATAAATACCCCGCGAAAAATAGCAACCATACAGTATTAAGTGCAACTCATTGTAATAATAGTACCATTATGGTACCAATAGTAAAAACTACTGTATAACTGGTCATTTCTGTAGACGCAATTTCGCGATTTCTTTTAATACTTTTCGAATCCATCTTTGCAGACTGAAACATGCTTTATTAATTAGTCTTGTTTTTTTTAAGAGTTCACACTGTTAGTGCTTTAGTTTTTTGTGTTGTATATGTAATGTTCGTGTGTTTTGTGAGCATGTGGTGTCTTTGGTCTTCCGTCCTTTGGTGTTCTTGCTTTATCCTTGTCTCTGGACTTTGATTTGTGTAATCTTGTGCTTTGTTCCTTCGGTATTCTACTGCCGTTGTTTACTTCAGGGGTCTCATATATTTTGCGGTTTGCAATTTTCATGACATCTGCAGAATAACCAAATGAAAGCTATACACAGACTTCTGTGAAACCCTATAAATAAAAAGCATCTATCAATGCAATTTGTTCACAACGTTGCAAGGAGCCGTCTTGAACTTACTTCGAGGTATGAATAACTAAATACCGAAGTTACTGTGAATTTACTTTCTGCATATGCGCATTGCGCATTTCGACAACTTATGTCTCTTCAGTGCAGATAAATGCAAAAGCTCATTGTTTGGGCCGTATGGTTATACTTGTGAAGGGTATATTGGGATGTCGGATATATGAGACAAAACAGTGAGGGATATGGGATATGGGATAGTTTTATTTCTAGTCCAGACTTGGATACGGGATATTGGGACCCCCCCCCCCCCCCCACAAACGAACCTCTCTATGGTGACCTCTCGATAAAGAAGAAAACAATTTAAGTTTCGTTTTATTGCTTGGTTTATCGTGTATTTGTAGTGATCTCAATTGCATTTACTCCATATTATTTCATTGTTTACTTAGACGGTACCATTTCTACTATATGACATCCATAATACTAGATTTTACTAAATTGTATCGATAGAGACCCCGAGGGAATCCGGGATATAGAAATAGGACCCATTCCGTGGTTGTTTGGGACTAATAAATACACAACCCATCTTTCGGATGGGATGTAAACTCAGGTCCACGTGTTGGAAGAAATGCCACGCTTCCTGCACGTTAAACAAGCTATGTAGCAAGCTTTTTTTTGAGTGGTCCGTAGTTGATCGGCTACAAGGCTAAATTCCCCGCCCTTTTCGATTTCACCCTACTTTTCCAGTGGCAGTTAGAATTTCCCGTCCCATGGCCCTTTTCCATACCCTAAAGTGATTATTTATTAACAAACTTGTTCTCGTCTTGATATAGCTGAAATATTGCTGAGTAGACGTTAAACAATATTCAGTCAATCAATCAATCGATAGAGAATTTGTTGCAGGAAAAATAAAACAACTAGATTTGCAATCACAAGCAATAGCCTATATCACCCCATACCACCAATACAATGATTCTACATTATTTGCAGCCTAAAATCTACCTAGAAATAAATTTTCGTTGAAATCCGACAATGTTGAAATTTTGACGTATTTTGGCGGACATTTTGGAAATGGCGGCCATTTTGAAAATTTTAAACGCACAGCTCACAACTTCAAATTGTGGTCCAACCTTATGCAACAATTCAGCCATATGAAAATAAGCGCTCGGACAAGCATTATCGGAAGAAGAAGAAAATTAAGAAACAAGAATAACAACATGTCATCCCGACTACGTCTTGGGTGACATAATTATTAAATTATTAATGAAGATATATATTCTCACCCATTTGTTGTCTATCTGATTCTGTTATGAGGCCATTTTTCTCTAAAATCTGGAAATAGCTATTCCATGCACGTATCAGATCTCGGATTTCTGGCAAGGTCATTTTCTGTGAACTGGTAGCCTGTGCACTGATTGTAAATACCATTGCAAAAAGTAGTACCAAAATAAGCTAAAAGTAATATATAGGTTATGTAGTAGGAAATAAAATACTACATGTTCTAGAACATAGAAAGTGAATTAACATCATCTTAATCGAATTTGATCATGAGCAACAGCAACCTTTTGATAATGATTAATAAATATTGTGTTGTTCTAAAAAAGAAAACAAAATTTAAAAAGATACACAGATTCTTTGATTCTTTTATTTCTTTAGTTAGTTATGTGGAATGATATAGAATATGCAAAATATTATTTCGAATCTTAAATAAGTAATTGGTGCTCCAAGTTACTACTGTAATATTAATTATTTACAATGATTTTATTTATTACCACTGGGCCGATGCCTCTGCCGGTGGACTGTAAGTCCCCGAGGGTATTCACCGACCCACTTACCAGTATTTCGTTGCTGGCCCGAAAACCGATTTCATTTGGAAACTTGCAATATCTAAATTTTAGAAAATTTTGTTTAAAACTAAGGAGTATCTCCCGCTTGCAAAGCTCAGTTTTTAGCTGATTTTGGCTTTTTTTAATATCATTTGTTCTCTATCAGTTGTTACACGCAGTTCTGTTTATGCAGAAGTGCACTAGTATTTTTACTTGGCATTTATCAACTTTTTTGGGAACTTGAAAAGTTATGACTTTGAGAGTAGTAACTCTAAGAGTTAAAATGCATTAATTTTTGATTTATAGCTTAGAAAACCGATTTTGTTTTATCTTACAGCCAAATTTTTTGTTGTTGAAAAATTGTAATATCTAGATTTAAGAAAATTTTGTTAAAAACTAAGGAGTATCTCCTTGTAGCATAGCTATGTATTTAGCTGATTTTGGCATTTCTATTTAGATCCCATTATCAATTTGTTCTCGATCAGCTTTTTCACATATTTCGGTTTTTGGATTTCCAACTGTTTTGATTTGATCTGCACTGAAGAGACATACGTTGTCGAAATGCATAATTAACAGTAATTTCGTTATTTTGTTATTGATAATGTAACTTCGGTATTTGGATATTTAGATATGCTGTAGCTAAATGCATTGGAAGGAGGGTTTTGTGTGCAAGAAAATGCAGTTTAATCAGCATGTCTTTTGAATTTCATGTAACAAGTAAGGACCGTTGTGGTTTACTATTCTTACTTCGGTTTTGTTGTTACTTTATATATTTTGCCCCTTGGAAATTCTATATAACCAATGAAGGGATATGAGGTAAATGCAAATAAGACAAAGTCTCTTCAAATGAATGGTAAAAACAAGTAATGGAACAACGCCTTTATTGATGTTCTTTATCTTGAAGTCACCATGAGGCATTTTTAACAATGAGCTTTGTTCATACCCCACAGAAAGTTCAAGACGACCCTAAGCACCGGTTTGAGTGGAATTCATTGCTGGATGTCGAGCAAGGCTACATTCATGTTTATCATGTCATGGATGCAGGTTTGTCAACAAACATAATATTAACTAGTGACATGTTCTTATACTTGCTGTCATCCATTGCCTGACAAAAGACATTTTGAAATAAAAAAAACAAAACAAAACAAAAACAAAAAAAAAGAAAAAAACAATTGTACTTTATCTGCAGCTCAATGACAAATCAGACTACTTGTATATAATTCACAAAAGTTGTCCATTTTGTATATATTTTTTAGCAAAGCGGTCAATTCTATTCAGAGAAGCTTTTAGTATGACTGATTAAATACCAAAGTTAATTTGAAATGAATTTCTGCATATGCGCATTTCGACAACTTAGAAAGAAACATGATTTTACGCTTTGCAATATCTTTTGCATTTATGTGTATGGATATTTTGAATGCTGTGGGTTGGTGGACATTTCGACATTTTTAAACCTTTGAGCAGTTTTGAATTTAAAATATTTTTAAGTAACTACTTAGCACTCATCGTTGGGAACAACATAAGTTTTGAATAGTAGGTCTCAAAAGTCGAAAAGCATACCCTGCTTATAACTAAGACATGCTTAAACAATATTGCATTTAAATTGTCTAAATACAAAATGTACTTCAAAAACAAAAGTTAGCAAATTTTTAAAACCAAATATCTCTAGTTTGCATACATTTTTTAAGTAAAGCATAAATTTGCATACATTTTCGAGTAAAGCATTGAAGGGAGTAA
This sequence comes from Modiolus philippinarum, assembly GCA_002080025.1. Taxonomy (NCBI): domain Eukaryota; kingdom Metazoa; phylum Mollusca; class Bivalvia; order Mytilida; family Modiolidae; genus Modiolus; species Modiolus philippinarum. The sequence goes on from MJUU01020828.1 coordinate 135,619, forward strand.
CAGTGTTTAATTTCGGAGGCATTCGATATTCTCAGTTTTTATCCGATCAAATAGCGTTTAATATTTTTGTACATGGATGAAATTTTTGCAATTATTTTTGTGCATTTATTTGTTGTAGATATAGGTCATAAGTCACTTTGCATAAAATAGACAATGTCTAAAATCTTATCGTTTTTCAATTATATTTTCATGCTTTTACGTAACATAAACAGCCAACGAAAAATGAAGGTAAACTCAAGAGAGAACTGTTTCCCGCCAAAAATTATTACGTTTTATATATAAAAAATTATTGCATAAAATTTCAAACTTTTTTCCTGATGTTTTATGAACAAGGCTTTCGAAAACAAAAGGCAAGACTTTTCATTCTAATTACAATTTTTCTTACATTCGTACTCCCTGAAACAATTTTTCAAATAAAAAATACCGATACTACGGTAAATTCAAATAGATAGAGGCAACGACAAAAACTTACTGGATTTACACATTTTGGAAGCAAGTATTAAATAAAAATATGAGCAATAATAAAAAATATGAGAGATTATCAAATAAAAAAGTTGTAAGGTGGGTCACTCGTCCAGTTTTTGACTTTGTGTCAGATTTTCGAACTTCTCTGATTTTATCCATTATAATGCACTTAAATTTTTTGCACACTGACCCCTTCTTTTTTTCAAAATTTGATTTTTGACATCCATAGGAGACTTGCTACAAAAAAATATAAATTCCTAATATCCCGCCAAAATTTCAAACACTTGAAACTTCAAAATTAGCACAATGACCTATCAAATTTTTTGCTCAAAGTTATCTATTGACATATGTTTTAACAACCACCTGTTAACTATAAAGTGAAGAAGGAAGTGACAAATAGTTAAATACGTAACAATGCTTTACTTTGACGGAAACTAGATTTTCAATTATTTTTGGAAATTATTATTTTTTGTAAAAAATTCATTGGAAGTTCCCGATAAAATGAATGCTTATAATGCCCCTTTTGAATCCCTTGGAAGTTTTGATTTCTTAGGCTAGAAAAATTAAGAATAAAGGAAAAAATCAGACGTCTTATTCAACGGGCATTCAAAAAATCCGATTGCAAATATATATATTCTAATTCCTTTAAAACACATTTTAGTAATGCAAAACAAAAGCTCAATTAATTAGACTTGTTTTGATATGACTTCAGCACTTGAATTTTTACTTGACAATATATCCATTCGTTTCGGTAACTCTATTTATCGCGATGTTCAATCTGTATTGTATGGACACGGGTTATGTATTCCAGTATATGCATGAAATCATTATGCTAAACTCCTCACAGGAAGAGATATCTTGGTGGAAGCTGTTAACTTAATTTGTCAGTTGGTAATGAGTCTGGAGCTGGTGTGTCAGTTAACTGCTAGTAGTCTTTTGTGAGTTCATGTTTCTGTCCGTATATTTAGTTCTTTCAGTTTAATTTTTCACAATTGACTCATTCCTGTTGCTAACTGAATTTTACTGTTGTTACTATTGTATTTTTATTTATTAAATTGGCTAGGGGGAAGGTTTGGGCCCAATAAAACTAGTTTAACCCCGCCGCAGCAGGTTTGCGCCTGTCCTAAGTCAGGAAATTTATTAAGCTTTTGTGTGTCTTGTCTGCATTCTAGTTAGTTTACGTTATGTCTATAGGAGTCCAGGATGATGTTTATTTCGCTGAACTTGATTACTCTTTATTTAGGGACCGACTACGACCTGCCGTTGAGTGTGGGGTTTCCCCACGTTCATTGAAGATCTTAAGGCGGCTTTGAGTTGTTATTACTCCCATTTGGGTCGTTGTCTATTTGACACATTCCCCGTTTCCCTTGCTTTTCTATAAGATGCATATTTTTTTATTTCACATCATTAGATGTACTCATAGTCAAGCCCAGTACTTGGTTTTAATTTTTTGAAAATATCTTCAATACTCTCATTTATTTATGTTTTAAAGTAATGTAGTGCTTACATTTTTATACCAACAGACTTTGTCTTGTACTTTCGCAATAGCCATATACTCAATGAGCCTGTTATAGAGAGCAATAGTGCTTTTCTGTATTTTAAATATTTGATGCGTATTCCGTAAACCTTTCAAGAAATAATAATAATAATAACAATAAAAATTGTTATCCATCATTTTGATTTTTCAAATGATAACAATTTTATAACACATGAAATTTTGGGCAATTTTATGCCTTTAAACAATTTCTCATTATAATCAAATCAAACCATTGTAATAAATTTTTGAATAGAAAGAAATATAAAATCATACCTTGGGCATGTTGATTTTTTAGCTGGTTTTGTAAGCTGGAAATCTATTCTAAACACAGTTCCATGATTTGACAATAGTTTTATACTTACACTGAAACTATTTTGGGTTACGGATTCAATACTATGTATCGAATTTCGGTAGATTTGACATCATGTACACTGTCATCTTATCTATTCTGCGTCACAATCACATGATTCAGATTTCAGGATTAAAACAAATTCGTATTTCCAAAGTTTACTCAGCAAACATAATGCATATTAGGATTTTAGACACAATTGTATATTTGCTGCATACTTTGGCACTTTCTGATTCACCTTTATAAGGGGGATCTTTATATTTTCAAGGGTAGGGGCCTGGACAATAATTTAATCTTGGTTCCTGTGAAAATAATTATTCTAAACCTACTTGTCATGGAAATAAATACATTGCTTTTAATTTGATAAAAAATGGTCGTCCCCTTGTTGAAGACGATCACACACACACACACACACACACACACACACACAAATATATATATATATATATATATATATATATATAATCTTAAAAGATACACACTTCGTGAGAATAATAAAACAAGGCAGTAGACTGAAGTGAACAGTACACACATTTAAAAGATGATATTTCGAGACCTATCCAGCTCTTTATCAAAACACAATAAAAAAGTAAAAATACGGTGAAATAAAACCTATTTACAAAGACTATACTACAAAAAATAAA
>MJUU01020830.1:0-11778 GCA_002080025.1 Modiolus philippinarum
ACCTTCCGGTCACATTCTTTGACGAAGTTAATGCATTTATTGCTCTTGTAGCAGAGGAAATTGTTGTTGCACTTCAGTTCTAAAAGTAACATAAAAAAGCCCAATCGAAGTTTCCAACACTCCACATATATGTTCATACATATATGTTCAAATATATGTATGAAGAAAATTTACCATTTTATTCTTACACACATCTTATGTTTTAAGAACTCTGACAACATAATAGATAATTGCTCATACATATAATTATGTTCAAATATGTAACAACATACCAAAGAATACCGAAGGAAAAACAGAAGTGATGATCACAAACATCAAAGGCCAAAGACATGGCAACAACGCTCAAATAAAAAAAGAAATAACAAAGACCTGAGACAGCCCTAAGGCAAGGAAATAGAAAGATGACATAAAGAACTAAGGCACTCATAGTGTGAACTCCCATTAAAAACGGAAGTGACATTATGCACTCGGAAAGGGTAGGTGGGGCGCTCATTTTCGCCGCAAAATTAGCACTTTTTCTTCTCCACACAATTGGGTATCAATGTCACTTTTAATTTTATATAAGTTTTTGCAATTTAACTATCCAAAAAACATACTTATATCAGAAATTGACATCAATGTTTCAAAATTGTGTTCTAGAATTAAATGCTAACATGCCATGAAAAGCACCCTTTTTCGAGTCATGGGGGACGCATTTTCGCCGTTTTTTAAAATTGCGTAATTTTCGCTACTAAGATATCAAAGTAAGTCATTGTTCCAAAAAGAGACGTTGACACAGTTTCAAGAAACATTTTGAAACTGAAAAAGTCATATTTTATGTTTCAATTGGATGCGCATGCGCAAAAAACACATTTGATCTTCCACTCCGGATAATGACATTATGACGATTCAATGTAATATTTTATCGTCAAATGACTAAATATTTCTGAAGACTAACACTTGAATATATTATTAAATACCATCAGGGGAAATAATCCCAATAGAAAAAGATCAAAGGTCAAGTTCCCCGGGTCAAGTTCACAGTGACAAAAATAGATTTGAAATTGGAAGAAAATTTTGGGTTCCGGACAATAAATCAAAAAGCTTACATTTAATTTGCATGAAAGTTAGATGTGTTGTTGGTACGTAAATGAAAGGGGAAATTACATACATATCTTGTAGGAAGCAGTTCAAAGGTCAAGGTCAAAGTTAAGCGGGTAATAGTTTGAAAATTTGAAAAAAAAATTATTACAGGACGATACGTCCAAGAGATTACATGTAAATCATATGAAACTTAGAAACAAAATAAGGTATTTAGAAAGATAGAGCTCTGTTAACTCTGGAAAATGTAGCAAAGTGACCGAAATAGATTGAACAAGAGGCTTTCAGGAGCCGGTATTGCTCATGTTGACCGTGATGGCTGACATATAGTTATGAATGGCATTTCAAATAGGGTCTAATGTTGAACTGTGTATTTTTCTCAGTCATCCTATTTGGATCACACAAGGACTATTATAATCAAGTTTGGTATTGTTATTATTTATGATTATTTATCTTATAAATATGATATACTATTTCATGATTAGCTCAAAGTTATGAGTTAATTGTCTCATAAATATCTCTTATTAACTTATAATTATGAGGTTCTTACTCGTAATTATGAAATTATACCTAATACTTATGACATAATTATCTCATAATTGTGACTTTAACTGTTCAAGAATTAAAAGTACCATGGATATTTATGGTTTTGAAAATGAGATTAACCAATCAACCCCTAAACAGATCTCTCAAAACGGCATCACTGACCGTTTGACGGGTGCTGTATATAATGCAGGACATGCTTACCATTCCGCAGCATTTGATATCACTGTTTTTGAGACCTCACATTGTAAATGCTTAAATTTTGATTGGTATTCGTGTGTTTGTTGGTGTGTCGTGTCATTCGTCTTCTGGAATTCCCGAGTTTGCCTTGTCTCTTGACTTTGATTTATAGTAATCTTGTGCTTTGGGCCTTTAGTTTTGTGCTGACGTTGTTTTATCTGTATACACTATACCTCCATATCTTATATATATATATATATATATAGGCTTAAATAAATATAAGCAAAAAATATATCATATTGCCGATAGTCCAGAGAGCATGATGGACACCGGAGTTTATTTATTACGATTATTAGTATACAATGCTATGAAATATACATATGTACATATTGTTTACAGATTATTTGAAAAATTTGAGTGAAAATGATTGAAAATATATTTACAATTATCCAACGTTCATTTATTATTTTTCTCCGTCACTGACGACCTCGCCGGCAAGGAAAAACCACATAAAACGATTATCTCGGTCAAACTACATTTAAGTGTAGTTGAAAAATTATGGAAACATGCGTCCGATACCAATGCGACAAATCGTCTCGGGAGTTATACTCGGACTTGTATACGATACAAAAATAAATAGATAAATAGTAATTATCATAATATAATTATCATGAACTTGTGTTGCCCTTACTGTGGTGGGCTAGAAAGTGACACACTGGGAACATTTTTTTCCGCTCAAAAAATTACACACGTGATAAATATCACTGCGCCAGCTATTCATAAGTACCGTAAATACAATAATGTCTCCCTATACTTCGAAACGTGAGAAATTATACGTATACACTCTACCTCCATATCTTATATATATATAGGCTTAATTAAATATAAGCAAAAATATATCATATTGCCGACAGCCCAGAGAGCATAGAAATACTCAAAGAAAGGGGGGTTAGAGACCAAGTTTCTGTGAGACTGAAATTCTCTTATCTAAGGTGTCTTTAATATAGCCGTCTTTAACAAAGTCAGTTTTCCATCTCCCATGTCTCTTGATGCACCTTTCGTTAACATCAGATTTTGCAGCGGTGGTGGCCCCACCCGAACGTAGTGAATGTAAACCGAGATTGAGAGTGGGTGCTACTAACTTGAGCCTTTTAACAGTATTCTCCTTAGCTGTTGTATAACTAATTGGTTTGTTTTTATAAACAAGTTTGGCAACACCTTTCGTTCTGAAAATTGGTTTGAAAACAAAATGTTCCGATTGAGAATCAAACCCTGATAAAAATAAGTAACGTATATACATGTTATAAGGACAGGCAATAGTTTTACCCTCGGAAATGAAAATTTCGTTGCCTTGTCTATACTGATCAGTCTTAGTACTAACGATAACAATTTTTAAATAATTATCAAAAACATCTGAGTTTACTGACTTTATCAAAACGAAGTAAGCCAGAAAAAGACAATAATATCATAGTAAGATCTCTTAGTACTAAAATATCTGTCGAATGTTCATAAATAAGTTCAATAAGCATATCGTTATTAACTGGATCTTTCTTGTTTACAGGTTTACCGTTAATTCTTTTAACAGATTCTAATAATGATTTAACAAATGCATTACATGTAGGATAAATAAAACCGTTAAGATCATGTGCCCATTTTATGGAATACACAGCTGAAGTTACTACGCTGGGTGAACAATGATCATCTGTTAATTTTGTTATATAAAGTGCAATATGTACAGGTTGGGCTGGTAAATCAGATAAATTATGTTCGAAGGCAAATTTCTTCCATCTTTTAAAACTATAGAAATATTTTTACTAGTGTTCTCACTTTTGGAATCAACAATAAAAGAAGTCATTCTTCCGGCTAAGCTGTATAAATCATTGTCCATGGAAACACCACTCTCTTTGATCGCCATCTCCACATTTTGTCAGATATTTAATCCTGAAAACGAGATAAAACGTAATCAAAATACAATTCTCAAAGCGATCATATTAAACCTAAGTGTACTTTCACCAAAAATCCCATTTTTTCCTGCTCGTTTTACTACAACTTTGTTGTCTCTTAGGTATTCTATATCTTTGATATAATAAGCTCTACCGTTTTGTGTATAAATGAGTGGCCAAAAGGGAGCGGATTTCCACTCTGGAATAACTAACGTGCACTTGGCTTTGTCTTGCTCGGCTTTGTGTATACATGTAGCAATCAAGTTTGGAGGTGGAACGACCCAGTTAAGTTCGTTACTCCAGTTTTGTGTAAATGCATCTATTGCTTCTGTGCTAGGGCACCAATACTTTGAGTTGAATCTTTTGCACTGTGTGTTATAATGCGTAGCAAATCTATCGATACTATAAGGTCCCCATTTCTGATCAAAATATACAAAAATGTGTCTGTTTATGGACCAATCATCGTGGTCTGTTTTTCTACTCATTGCGTCGGCTTTTTGATTTTCTGATCTGGGAAGCCAATTTAATTTTAGTTTAATATCCCTGTCTGAACATAAATTATGTATATCTGTAGCTATGCTTTGTAATTTGTGTTTCCTGCTACCAACCTTGAGTATATGAGGGACATTCATATTATCAGTATTCACATTAACACTCTTGTTATCTAAAATACTTGCGTTAGTATGTAAAACTCTCCTGACGCATTCTAATTCGCGCCATGTGGAGCTCTCTGTCTTTTCATCTTTAGACCAATTACCTGTTACTAGTCCTGTGAAGTCATCGTGAACTTCCTGGGAATAATATCCCGCAAAGCCTACATCTGAGGCGTCACAAAAAATGTCTAAATCTGACACAAAATTGCAATCTACTATACAAATGTCTACACCAGCTTGGTTTAGCGTTCTACATGAGCTATCCCAAAACAAAATTTCTGTCAAAGCTGGCTGGGAAATTTTAACTTGAGCTTCCCAACTGGCTCTCCCCATAATACAATCATATAAATATCTTGTGTAAAATCTAGCTTTGTCACCAATGACTATTTGCATTGAAATCAACTGACCAACTATGCTGGCCAAAAATCTAACACTAAATAGTAATCTACCATTAGTAACTTCTTGGCATAACTTTCTAATGCTGTTCTCAGCCTTGCAAATTCTCTCTTCTCTTACAAAAACTTTCCCCAAATTTGTATCCCATATACATCCTAGTCATTCTATTTTTTTGACTAGGCAACCAGTGACATTTCTCGTGTGCTATTAAAAACCCCATTTCTTGTAATAAATTATTAACTTCTGTACTAGTTTTGATGCAACTTTCAAAATCATAATCACCTCCTAAACCGTCGTCTAGAAACATAACAATGCGTTTTCCGTGTGATCTCATGTGTTTTACTACCTCTCTCGAAAATATATATCCGGCTGTAGCAATACCAAAAGGCAAGACATTGAAAACAAAATATCTCGTTTTTGTGTCGAAGTTAAACGAAAAACCAAGGAATGTTCTGTGTATATCAAAAATTTCAATATGATGATAGGCTGATTTTAAATCATAACTGAAGAGAAAATCTCCAGTTCTAAATAAATCTCTGGCAGTTTTTGTATCTTCGTACTTGTGTCTTAATCTGAGAAGATGTGGATTTATATGTCTGCAGTCTAATACTAACCTAGGTTTGTTTTTATTGTAAGCTACAGTTAGAGGGTTGACGACTACTGGTTTTTCTCTCTCTTCTGTAATACATTTTTTCTCTAAAAGCTTAGAAATTTCAGATTTTACAAAATCTGATTTTCTAAAGATGGCTTATTATTCTTCAGAAATATATTTTCTGGTTCTGTTTTGAACGGTATTCTATATTCATTCTCAATCACGTCGATAATATGTGTATTGCTAGTTATTGATTTCCATTTATCTATGCGTGATTTCACTTGACCCACAGGTGTGATTATAACCATATCATTCATTGCCAGGTCAACCGTATTATGTTTAGTTGTGTCAGATGTGTTATGTACATTGTCTGAAGGCTTTTCAAATATATTGACTTGTGCGTTTGACTGACTTTCATTCGTGAGTGAAGATTTAATCACTGTATTCAAATATGACAAAGTAGATAAACTATTAAAATTTTTAGAAATACTTATCTTTTTCTTTTCTGGACAGTCATCGGCCCAGTGACCCCTTTTTCCACAGCTAAAACACCTTCCTGGTTTCCAAGTTGTGGTGTTATCATCTTTGTCCTTTGAATATGGAACTTTCCTGTTAACCTATAGTTTCTTTGATCGTTCTGATTTCTGTTTCCGTTCAGTTCGATTTTGTGCTCTTATCATCTTCTTTTCGTCCTCGGAATCTTCTGCGATAGGATTTGTTACGTATTCATTGACTACTTTCCATCCTAACTCCGACGAATCGGCCAATTTAATCAATTTCTGTCTCTGACGAACTAACTCCATACCTTCAACCATCATCTTGGCTGTCTGTACGTATTCTACGCTCAAATCTGGTACCTCTAGGTTAGTATCTGCCTCCTTTAACTTAAGTAACAGCTTGGCTTCATGTGACACACCGGGAAAACTTTTCCCGCTCAAAAAATTACACACGTGATAAATATCACTGCGCCAGCTATTCATAAGTACCGTAAATACAATAATTTCTCCTTCGAAACGTGAGAAATTATACTTATCAACGTTAGTCTACTAGTTGAACCAGGTTGTTTTTCATTGCCAATATTTTTTATGAAGGGATATTTGTGTGATCTCCCTCACCATCACGAAACCGACTCATCATGTATTTGCACAGACTTTCTCTTATGTGAATAAACTCCATACCCTTTCTTTGTTTATTTCGAGATTTCCTTAAAAAACCCTTTTGAAACCTCATATTTATTCAGTTATCTCGATCAAATTTTTCACGATGATATATATTTGATAGAGAGTCACTCTTCGTTTGAAATACGCAATCGAAAATTATTATGTTTTCTGACGATTTTACTTCAAAGATAGATACGTACACACAATATCGTTTTTATCAACATTGCTTATGACATGTACTTTCTAATAATTACAATTCATGAATGTTAATTTGAATTCCGTCAATTTCATAGGTGAACATCGCTCACGTAGCATATCAATGTGAAGTTGCAATTCCCATGAAACGCATTTGATCATATGACCACTAGGCGGATGAATAAGTAAAAAAAGAATCCAATTGTATATGATGTACTATCTTTTTAATAAACTTGTTTTTTATGATTTGTTATGAACAATACAGTGAGTAAAAAACACAGGTAAAACTTTTCCAAATCTTTGAAACGAGTTCATGGCTTCCATATTGACAATTGCTGGGAAAATGCACGTGACCATTCCCGAAAAAGTTTCAAACGGCGAAAATGCGTCCACGGCAAATATGAGCGCCCCACTCTAACCAATCATTAAATAATGTCGAACAACAGCGGCTAGTATAATTACTGTGGCAAGAAAAGTAGCAGAGTCCAAAAAATTAAATATAATTTGAATCCCGCGTTATATTTATTCATGAGACCATGAAGAACTGTTATTTCAATTAACAAAACGTTTATATGCAAAATGAGTTGCAGACTCAAAATTTAAATGAAAGAATCAATGTGACTATAAAATGATACTGCAACTTTCTTACATCATCATTTTTCTCACATTTGAAAGTAAAAAGTGACATTTATAAATGTTCTTAAAGACTAACAATTTTCATGATTTCATCTTTGTGTGTGTCTTCATTTTTCTTTTCTGTGCTGTACCCATGTTGTGTCTTTGATTTTTTTCTGCCTTTTTTGTTTCTGGTGTTGCCATTGTCCTTGGATTGTTCGCTTTTAGATTGACGGTTCGGTTCTCACTTACTTCTGTTTGTGAAATATGAGTTAATCATAAATAAAAACATATCGAAGTAACGGTGGATTTTGTCTCTGCATATGCGCATTTCGGCAATTTATGTCTTTTCAGTGCGGATAAATTCAAAACAGTTGAAAGTCGATTTACCAAAATATGTGTAAAAACTGGTAGAGAACAAATAACCAATCACCAGCCCAGTAGTCAGTACTTCGGTGCTGACCCGAAAGCCGATTATTTTTGAAACCTTCCAATATCTAAAATTTTGTAAATTTTATTGAAAACTAAGGAGTATCTCCCTCATGCAAAGCTCTGTCCTTAGCTGATTTTGGCTTTAAATTTAGATCACTTTGGTTATTTGTTCTCTATCAGTTTTAAACATCTTTGAGTTTATGGTCTCCCAAACGTTTAGATTTTATCTGCACTGATGAGACATAAGTTGTCGAAATGCGCATATGCAGAAAGTAAATTCACAGTAACTTCGGTATTTAATTATTAGATCTAAACATGAAAGCCAAACTCAGCTATTGACAGAGTTATTCAAGAGGGAGATACTCCTTAGTTTTTTTTAACAAAATAATTAATCAATTAATAATTAATGTGAATGTCTTAGATTTAATTATTTTTTGTTGCACAAGTGATATTTGTTGACATTTACAAATTTGACATAATCCCGACCAATCAGTAGCAATGCTTCATGATATATGCAACGCATGTTACGAATAAATTGCTTTAAGTTTTTCCTCGTATTCGTTAACGAACAATAATTAAAGCTTGTGGAAAAGTCGAGATTCTAAATTGCAATCTCTTTAAGGATGGTCACTCCTCAGGTTTTATAAAGTGTCTCTGACTTTCGGAATTATCTTATTTTTTTTCAATCTAATACATTAGAAACTGTTGCACACTGACCCTCACTTTTCTTTTCAAAAGATGATTATATACATCAATGGGCTTTGACAAAATTTGATAAAATTTTCGTTTCCCTTCATTTCATCTCAAAAGTTGATTGCCTTAATGGCAAGTGAATGAAAAGTCTAGAAAGTTTTGTTTCCCGACAAAATTTCAGGCATTTTAATCTCAAAAACGGCCACACTGACCTTTCAACATTTTTCACTTACAATGATATATGATCAATTTTCTAATAATTAGACATTGATAGGAGTGATAATCTTAAGGAGACTAAACATGAAATAAATATACTCTCAAACAGTTTGTACAAATGAAAATTCAATTTAATTGGATTAGCATCATTTGTTAAGGTTTCACTGCTAGCAAGATTTGTTAACCACTAGCAACGGGAGTTAATGCCTGAAAATAACACCCACTCCGTTCAATATATATAAATATTCTTACTTTCTTGTTATTTTTGTGGCTGACAACAATAATTCAAGCTAATTTCGTTTATGATGGAATAAAAATGACTTATTAATAAATCAATATTTAGAAAGAACTTTGCCAGAAACTGTACAGAGTGGTTTTATTTTGGTAAACAACACATTCTAAATAGTAATATAGTACTGACAATGTATATTAAACATTCAATATAATAAAAAAAAAACATATTGCCCTTTGATGAAGGTGTTAGAGTAGATTAACACTAAAAAATCTGACTTTCCTCCTCCTTAAACAAAACTTTAGTTTTTTTTCTATTTATTCGACATTTTTAAATCTAAGGAATACCTCCCTCGTGCAAAGCTCTATTCTTAGCTAATTTTGGTTTTCCATTTAGATCATATTTGTTATTTGTTCTCCATCACTTCTAAAACATTTTTGAATTATAAATCTTCAAAATGTTTAGATTTTGTCAGGACTGAAGAGACATAAATTGTCGAAATGGCTATTTGCTGAAACCAAATTTGCAGTATTTTCGGTATTTAGTTATTTTAAAAGTAACGTTCATTTCAATCAAATAACTAAATACCGAAGTCACTGTGAATTTACTTTCTGCATATGCGCATTTCGACAACTTATGTCTCATCAGTGCAGATAAAATCTAAACGTTTGGAAGACCATAAACTCAAAGATGTATAAAACTGATAGAGAACAAATAACCAAAGTGATCTAAATTTGAAGCCAAAATTAGCTAAGGACAGAGCTTTGCATGAGGGAGATACTCCTTAGTTTTCAATAAAATTTACAAAATTTCAAAAGGTGAATTCGATTTGTGTACGGCGTGTGAATTACATTTAAGTCGATAACCTTGAATGACGCTGGTTACGGCCCTTGATCGAATGTGTTTCGAGGCTTGCTGTTTAGAAACAAATGTACAGTAAAAAAAAATCATATACTGTTGAAATTTGAAATATTTTTTTATTTTATTTTATCTTACCAGTTGCACAATTTTCTGGTTCATCTTCCCAATTGTCACAATGTTTTATTCCATCACATCTGTATGGAATATAATAGCATTTAGTCACTTCCTCATTACAAGGAACATGTCCTTTGCCATAAGCCTGGCATTTCCCATCTGCAAAATCTAAAAAAAATGTATTGGATTTTCATTGGTTGAAAATCGATTGTTTTACATCAAAATTTGGAATTGTACTCAGGATACTTTGGTCTTCCAAGTCAAGTGTCTGAGGTCCACTCAAACTTACATTTGTTGGGAAGGACATATAGATTTTAAACACTAGACTTGGGAAGATGTAGTCTTCCAAGTAGCGAAATAACAACTGAATCTTAGAACTCATGTAATGTCACTGTTTCTTTGGTTTTCCGATGTTGCCATTGTCCTAGGATTGGTTCATTTTGAACTGACGGTCGATTCTCACTTACTCAGAATAAATACAATAGTCAGACTGCATAAAGTTAAGATTGTTTGTTTATACCAGCACTCCAATGTTTTAGCATATCTTTTGTTGAGCCGTACTCATGCTATGTGTCTGTCTCTTTGATTTTATCGATATTATCATTGTACTTTGATTATTCGTTTTAGATTAAAGGTTTGGTTGTCACTTTCTTTATTATCCAAAAAGCTGTAATATGTGTGTGAGACACCTCTATATTTAAAGATCCAGTTGAAATTTAAATTAAGGAGCATTTTGAATTTTCTTGCTCTTTGAATTTTGTCAAAATTGTATTTGTTATTTATTTCAAATACAAAGAAAAGAAATATATTGAATACCTCGAGCATGACACAATGCTATTTCATCTGAACCGCCAAGACAGTCAACTTTGCCATCACACATTTTTCTTGCGTCAATGCAAACTCCATCTTGGGCATGGCATTTGATTTTTCCTGCTCCACAATCTGTTTGACGAATGAAGTTGTTGTTAACAATATTAATTGAACAGCATGTGTATGTTACATGAGGCGTTATGTATTATACCTATCAAACTAAAATTTTGAAATATACTTATATTTTTTATTTCATCTTTTTGAAAGCTCTTTTTTGTAAAACATTTTGAAACAACAATGCTTTCAACTGTAATTCTAGACATTTATATTCAAACAACGGCAGTAGAATACCGAAGGAACAAGGGAAGCGATAACTACAAAAATCGAAGTCCAAAGACATGGCAGAAACGGTAACAGATAAAAACAAAGACAAAACAAGGACGTGAGACATTCAAATGTGGCAACAAAGCAATATAACAGCAAGTGAGTGTGTTGAATCACTATTGACCAAAATCATGTATAGGAAATTCCAATTAAAGAATAAAAGAAAACACCTATAATGGCCGAAAACTAAAACTACATGCCACAATTCAGAAGCGAAATGCACTAGAAAAACACCCATGAGACATGAGACACGTATTCTTCGTTTCTGTTCACTTATTATCGATGTTCTTTAATTTGTAGGTTACAATTTGTTTTTCATACCGTTTGTTTCAAGTTGTCAAGTGTATACTGACTTCTGTCGTTAAAACCATATATCTGTTCCACTGTATAGCGTGTTTCCTTTCAATTATCTCTTTGAGCTTGAAATTTCTTTCTAAAGATCAAGCGACAGGTCTATTCTATCGTTATGCATCGTGTTATCTTCATGTTGAATATTTAAAATTCATTTCCCTTATGTTAAGTAGACAAGGAAGTGATCGATTTGTTCTTTTGAACATCGCTTTAATATTTCATCCCAAATGATTACATTGAATCAGGTGCAAATATTTATTTGTCACCAAGATCTTTGATTTGGAGTATTCTTTTAAAAGACAGATTAGATGGTTAGTTTTCAAAGCCA
>MJUU01020830.1:14976-98234 GCA_002080025.1 Modiolus philippinarum
TTTCTGTTTTGAAATATTTGCACCCCATTCCAAGAAATAATCTTTGATGTAATGGGGTATATAAAAGGTTATGTTCATCTCAAAGTCTGATTCTAAGTTTACCACCTTTAGTATTAGGCTTACAATTTTGCTCTTTATACCAAGCATTTGTACATTACATGTTTGTATATTATAGATATCGCATGCAATTTCGATGTGACAATTTTAGACCAAAATGTCGATCTTAGATCCGAATTTGTCAGAATTGTTTTTTTTTTTTTTTTCAAAACCAGATTTTAAGTAGTTGCCATATTTGAATGAAAGTAATGAGAATTTAATAAACGTGTTCTGAATTAGTAGGACCGAATAAAGGGTTGAAAATAAACATATATAATAGGTTCTTGATTTTGAGATACAAACAATTAAATTTTGTCGAGAAATGTCCATTCCTGGGATTTTCACGGGAGTTGCATAGAATTTTTAAGCCCATAAAATTGAGTGAAGAAGTATATAAATTTTTTGAAATTCTCTCCGAAATTCCTCAAATGTTCGTGCTATTAGAATATAAAAAAAGTGAATGTTCATGTGAAGATATAGAAAACGACAGAGGACACCGTAAATCTGACTAAATGTGGTAAAAACTTAGCTGTTAATGCACTACTTACACGGCACGGGACTGTTAATACTCGAGGGAAATAATAGCAATCTATCCAAGTTCTTTTCCAAATTCCAAAGACAGTGCCATTTATTTATTTATATATTTATTCTTTATTTAATTATTATTTTATTATCATTATTTTTATACATGTAGGTTTTGTTTTTTTTTTTATATGGCAGTATATGAAAGAGAGTCGTATATTTAGTGTAGGCATCTCAAGCTCGTGCAAACCGTCAACAAGAATGTTAACAATACTTACTAGGATGGAATGTGACTAATAACAAAAGAATCTATATCGTTAAATCACATAAGGTAGAAAATTAAGATTCGCGAATTGTTGTTTGAGATTTGAAAGGATGACGTACTATTACTGCCAAAATGGCCCAAATTTTTCCTGTATGGTAATTTATAATGGATTGGTACAGATGATTTGATTGGTAAGGTTAATAATTTTATTAAAAAAGACCATTTTTAATCAATTTAAAGTATTGCTAAAATCATTAACCAACTCAAAACATTAATGAAATAAAATGTTTGTTAATAAGTACTTCTTTTTTCAGTTCTGTTTGAGTATAGCTTTCCATATTATTTGAGTCTAATGCTGCTAATAAAAGGGTTACTCTTAAAACACGTGTTCAGAATAACGAAATGTACTCTTTACTTTGTGCCTTTGGTATGTATTTAGATATATAACGCAAGTCAAAATATCTGTTTGTCTTATACTTGGAGCGAGTAACTAAAAAAAAAAAAAAAAAAAAAAAACAATTCTAACGGTGTCCATGTTGAGGGGGTTAATTCCTTCATATTTAAAAACAATACAATGTTCTGAGACCCATCTTTTAACCCTTCGTGTCGTTGGCCCTTTCATGAAGTAACCTATGGCTAGATAACGACAACAATTTTTTAGTATTTTAAAACAACGCAGTGGAACTAATATTTTATAACGTATTATTATATTGATAGCGGTGAAAGAGTAAGATTTCCCAGTGAAAGAAAAGTGATAATTAACTGTGAAATTATTTTCCATAATTTCACTCTAGGAAGTGACGTCACAATAGACGTTGTCAACGTTGTTGTTAAGTAAACGTCACAGCGGATTAATCTTGAAAACGTAGTTCGTGAAATGAAACATCAACGGAACCATCAAATGTGCCTGAAAATCTATATAATAAAAACTATAACGAATCCTTGATTCTGATTATCGAAAATATTCAACTCATGATCGAAAAACACTGTAATTCACTCATTCGCATTCGTGAATTACTGCGTTATTCGATCATCCGTTGAATATTTTGCGATAATCAGAATCTTGGATTAGTTATAGTATAAATATTCACATATCAGTTTTAGAATATTTTTTAATTGAACAAAATTAAAACATTTGTCTCAAAGCAATGTATGTAACTTTTGAAAATTCGACGAGTTGCATCAATTGCTTAAACAATCTGCTTGTGTCCACAGTAAAGGAATTACTTTAATGCGCACTTAGTTTCATCAATTTTCTTTTTGAATTACATGCCTATACAACTATACAGATAAACATAAGTGTACCATTGTTTGATATTTTAAAATAATGTCCGCTCAAGCCGATGCTAAGGATAATCTTAAATTTAATCTGAGGTATAAGAAAGCTCATTGTTGAATGTCTCATGGGGACTTCAAGATGCAGAATAACAATAAAAAGCGTTGTTCCAGTGTTTTTCACTATGGATTTATAGAGACTTTGTCTCATGTGTATTTACTCCATATCCAGTCGATGTTACATTATGAAATTTAAGAATAAAATGTTTTGTATATACTAGTATCTTTCATCATAATGAAAACAATCAAATTTACTAAATATTTCTCTGTCCTAAAACTAACCGTCATTTATTTAATGATACTTACCATATTTTATTTTCAACTTGAATATTCTTCTAATTGTACGAATAAGTAAATATGATCAGACTATGCACTGACGGCTGACAAACTGACACTGCACTGATAAAGGTGGGCGTGATCTACCTTTAAAGTTAATTTTAATGCAGATATTGGTGTGAAACCGTATAACATAAAGTCCAACCAATCTTGTCAGAAAAAATAAAGCAATATATTTAGTTTTTATATTATATTGTAATGTTTAAATTGGCTTCTTTTAATAGGCCTTTTGTATTTTTTAATCTAATTAAAATAGTTAATACTTACAGTATACCACAAGACAGGGAGATTTTATGTCTTGTTCCGTTGTATGTGGACTATAAGTCCTCGAATGTATTCACCAACACAGTAGCGAGAGGCTACATGGGGTGTGTTTTCTCCCATTTCAGACATTTTTAAGAAAATGTTTTCCCGTTTCCCATATTTTTTGGCATCGTTTCCCTATTCCAGCCTTTTGTTCCTTTTCCCCATTTCCTACTTGTTTTTTTACCATTTCCCTAAATTTTTTATCCATATTTCCCGTTTTCCAAAAGCGTGTCACCTCTCTCAGTAGTCTTTTACGTCGCTACGGGCCCCAAAACCGATTTTATTTGGAAACTTATAACAACTAAAAAAGAAAATATTGTTTACAACTAAAGAGTATTTCCCTCATGCAAAGCTCTTTCTTTTTTTCCGGTTTTGGCTTTGGATTTTGATCCTTCTGGTTATCTTTTCACTATTAGCTTTAATACACCTATCAATTTCTGGATTTTCGATGTTTTAATTTAATCTGATGTCAAAATGGCTATATGTAGATTGTTAATTTACTGTTATTTCGGTAGTTTGTTATTTTACATCCTCTCCATTCAATATACATGTATACTTATTACAACATTTACTTTCATTACGACATACTAGACTTGTAAGTCTCGCCATGTGTTTAAAATAACAAAATACCGAAGTTGAAGCTAATTTGGATTATGCATATGCGCGTTTCGACATTATATCTCTTCAGTGTAGATCATACCAAAATATTTGATAATTTATATACCAAAATATGCATAAAGGCTGATAGATAAGATTTAAATCGAAAAGCCAAATCAGCTAAGGACAAAGCTATGCAAGAAGGATATATTCTTAAGTTTCGAACAATTTTTTTTTTCAATTTAGATAATGAAAGTTTCTGGATAAAATCGGTTTTCGGGCCAGCCACGAAGTACTGGCTATTGAGTTGGTGAATATCCTCGTCGACTTATAGCCATAAAACTAAAATAAAACACCCGATTTACAAGTTTTGGGCCAGCTCTTCCGGTAGAAATATCTTTCTCGTGGATATCATCTTGATGATTTGGAAACAAAATTTTCACCTAAAAGATAACAAAATAAGATTGCCACAATTAGCCATATGTCCTCCGCCTCACAAGAAAATTAAAAAACCAATGTTAGAAAATGTAGTAACTAATTGATAGTATTGTATTGATTAAAACAAGTGTTTTAACTATGACAATAGAATTAATAAAAGCGTTAAAGATGCAAGAGACAGGTTCTTGTTTACACAGATTCCTGAAATCAAAACATGTAGGATAAAAGTTTTTCGAGAATGTCAGTGCTCTTGTCTGGTTTCCGTGGCAACCAAGCACTCCACTTTCCTTTAAAGCTCATTTTACACCACCTTTTAATAAAAAAGGGCAGAGAAAACCCTTATAATCTTGTTTATGAATATTGCTGAAATCTAAAAAAAATATGTAACAGAATACTTTCCAATATTTCCGGTGCCCTTGTTCGGTTCGGTTTTCATGACAACCAAAGCTCTATTATCCATTACAACCATATCACACTACCATTGAAAATAAATTTGGGTAGGGGTTCCTTTATAACTTAGGTAATACATATTGCTGAAATCAAACATTTTGGTTCCCCTTACACAAGAAAATTGGGCAAGAGTTCTCCTTAAAATTTACTAAATACATATTGCTTAAATCGTAAAAAATAAGTAGCAGAATCCTTATTTTTCTCAAATTTCTGGTTTTCTTTGTTTGCTTTCGATGGCCACCTAAGCACAAGAATCCATTTCAACTCATATCAGACCATCATTCCAAAGAAATAAATTGGCAGGGGTTCCCCGTATAATTCGGGTAATACATATTGCTGAAACCGAACATCCTGTGTACCCCCTTAAAAAATTGGGCAGGAGTCCCCCTTATAATCTATTTAGTACATACGGCTATAATCAAATTATGTTTGAAAGAAAACTGCTTATATTGAAAGGTACGTATTGTTGCCAAATAGAATCTCAAAATAACTAGTCTGAGAAATTCAGGAAATTAATCAAATTACATTTTCTTTAATTCTAAGATTTTTTTTTCAAACTCTATGAATTCCATGAAACTATGAAAACTTAGCAAAAGAAAATTGTGAATAACTGTATTACCTTTGTATAACCTCCTTTTTTAAAATTATGAGTTCTCATCACATCCTTTTTTTTTAGTTAAAGGCGACCAAAAAATGTGTTTTGAAGTACATATTTAACTTCTTTGATGTAGTAGTAAAAGAACATTTCTGTTTGAACTTTGAAGCTTGTAACTATTTTCGTTACCAAATCATACCGAACATTTCCAACATGTTTAAAACGTTTCAAGCCCGATAATGCTCAAATATAGTACATATTGTGACTTACAATCCTGTAAAATTTGGAGGGAATCGGAGAAGTTGTTTCTGAGGAGTTGCGTCCACAAAATCTGCCATTGTATAACAATGTTATAATAAAAGTCCCATTACTCGTATATTTGAGGAGTCAAAAAATTAGTGATTGTCATAATATTATTTCGACATCTATTAAGGGTCACTTGCCTGCACAGCAGAACAGAAAAATCATATACAGAAGTTTTTTACAGAAAATTTTGATACAGAGAATTTTGAAAAAGATCTTAAGCAAGTAAAGATTGAAATTACTGAGGGAATAGAGGATGCTAGAAAGTAAATGAGATCTATATCAAATATGAAACAGATTTCATAAATATTTTAAACAAACATGCACTTCTTAAATCCCGTTATCCAAGGAAACATCCTCTACCTTGTATGAACGGTGAATTGAGGAAGGCCATATATCGTTAACACATGCTGTATTCTCAGTTTATTAAAAAGCGTAATGATAAAAATTCGGAAAAATACCGGCAGCAAAATTTAGTCAATAAATTGTAAAAGAACTCAATGAAAAAATATTTTTAGAACGCTGCACTGGTGGGACTAAAAATATAGATTTTTGGAAGACTGTTAAATCATTTTTCTCAAAGAAGAACAAATCTCGTGATAAAAAAATCGTACTATGTGAAGAAAATAAAATAGTAACTGATACAAATGAGGTTGCTAATGTGTTTAATATTTTTTTCGCTTCAGTTGCTGAGAAGATAAGCAATGATGTAACATATGACCCCTCAACTCACCCAAGTATTAATGAAATTCATAAAAAACATAGATATAAATCTAAAATTTGATTTTAAATTTCAAGATGTGACGTCTGAAAATATTGAAAAAATTATAAATGAAATAAATGTAAAAAAGCAGCTGGTGGCAGACGGTATACCTACAAAAATAGTAAAGGGGAGTGAATCCGTTATAGCACCTCAGCTGTCTAGTTTGATAAACTCAACAGTTGATACAGGTGCTATTCCAGATAAACTTAAAGAGGTGCAAGTACCACCTTTACACAAGAAAAATGATCTTTTTGCTGTAACAAATAACAATCCAGTCAGTGTTCTACCTATTTTTTCAAAATTATATGAAAAGGTTTTGGAAATTCAGTTGTATGATTTCTTTGATTCAATTTTTAATGATTTTCTATGTGCTTTCAGGAGGGGACATGGATGTCAGACAACCTTGCTCAGATTACTTGGAAGATTGACGGGCAGCTCTTGATAAAAATCATTTTATAGCAGCTCTACTTATGGATCCTTCCAAAGCATTCGATTGCTTACCATAAAATATTCTCTTAGACAAATTATTAGCTTATGGGGTTTCCCCTCATTCTGTTTCTTTCTTAAAATCATATCTTTCTGAAAGAAAACAGCAAATAAAAGTATATAGTGTTCCGAGCAGATGGGCTGACATCCAAAAAGGCGTACCTCAAGGGTCAATACTGGGCCATTATTGTTTAATATTTTCTGTTTTGCTAAAGAAAGTAATTTGTATAATTATGCTGATGGTGCCCAGATAAAAATGTCCTTATAGCCACTTTAGAGTCTGAGTCTCAAGTGTTTATTGACTGGTTCAAGATAAATAAGATGCAAGCTAACCCTGATAAATTTCAGGTGCTGGCAGTTGGTAAAAAAACATATTAAAAAAATCCTTGTATTAAAATTCAAGAGAATACATTATCATGAGAAGAAATAGTGAAGTTATTAGGTATAGATATTGACTATCAACTCAAATTTCATACACATATTAGCAACTTGTGCAGAAAGGCGTTACAACAATTAAATGTACTAAAAAATTGGGATCCATGTTATATTAACTAAATAAACTAACCATTTTTCATACTTTTATATTGAGTAATTTCAATTTTTGACCTTTGGCCTGGCATTTCTATACAGAGAAAAATTCTTGTAAATTGGAGAGAATCCAAGAAATAGCTTTGCGTTTTATTTACGAGGATTCTACATCGTCATATGATTATTTATTGTAAAAAAGCCAAAGTGTCAGCCCTGTAAGTCAGAAGAATCAGATCAATGGCACAAAATTATAAATACTATGGCACCTCCCTGTTTAAATGATTTGGTTAAATTTAAAAATTCAAAATATAATTTCAGGTACAGTAACGTTTTAGATTAAATCTACTTCGTACGGTAAGAGATCGTTCAAATATGCTTCTGCTGCTTTATGGAATATTTTGCCCGACCATTTCAGGACTGAAAATAATTTCTCACATTTAAGAAGCCTGGTTCAGTCCTGAAATGGCTCCGATTGTCGTTGCTCATCTTACAGGTAATGTTATGCTAGTTTTCGCTTGATATATTCTATTATGTTCGTTATGTTGCTTGTTTGTTTATTCAAATTACAGCTTTGCTTTAGCTATTTAACCTTTATTTTGCTTGCTGTTCTCAGGAAAGAAGTTAAATTTTTGCTAAATCATAGTTTTAATTTTTAACGAAAATATAAGTGATTTATATATAAGTGTTTTAATTCTAATTTGCATTTGCATGGTTTCTTTTTTAATTTTGGGTTTAATGTAGAATTTTTAGTTTTTCAAGTGAAATTCTAATTCAGATGGTCTCATAGTATTTTAGTTTCAAATGAAAATTTTAATTGAAATGGTCTCAATTAACCCTTTAGATGCGATGTTTTCAAATTTTTTGCACGTCACATGCGACGTTTTTTCAGTAAACGTCATAATTAGAGATAAAAAGTTAATTGAAACGTTGCGAAGTGCCCGCGTTTTTATGTGGCTACGTTAACGTTGACAAATTGTTATAATTCATTGTTTTGTACGGAAATACTGTAAATAACAAATAGTACAAAGACGCGTTTGCAATCTATAGGATGACACAAATTTATAGAAAATAAACGCAGTAAATATATCGTTGCAAGGAAAATTAAGAACACATACCGTTGAAAATGGCAGATTTGCTCATCTGTATGTAATCGAATGTTTTTTTTTTTCTTTTGTCTTTTATTTATTTTTTTAAATTATTTCTGAATTCATTTATTTTCTTTTTCCTGTCCTACGGAAATGTTTTGCCTTTACGCGTGAAAAATAGACACTTAATAGATTTCTTCAAAGTGACTAAAACAAAAAACAAAAACAAAAAAAAGTGAAAGGGCATCGTTTATTAGGTTTTTATAAATGACATTGTTCGAAACGAATGGAGGTTAATTATTGGAAGAAGAAAATAAATAACAAAAAAGTAAACAATTGATAAATATTTGCGTATTATATGTAATATTTTTTTTCTATATTGTATGTTTCCATTAAAAAATATAGTTTGTAGACTTGAAATTTAATTCAGATTCTTTGATGAACATCTTTTTTGTATTCTGTTTGTTCTCAACAACGTTCGCAAATATCTTGGTTTAACGCGGTTAAGTTGTCGTATTTATTTTTTGAAATTTATATTCCAGAAAAAAATTAATTAAGAAAGATACAAGCAACTTGTCGATTAATGAATGACAGTGTTTGCAAGAAGACCATGCTAGCAATATTTCAATGCCTGTAAATATCTGTAAAATAAACTGATTCAGAAGTTCCTGATGAGGCTTGTTAAGGGTATATTGGGATACGGGATATTTACCACTTCTGTTAATGGGATATGGGATATTTGAGACAAAAAGGACTGGGAAATGGGATATTTTGACCATGAAAAATGGGATATTCCAATAATTAATGGGATATCTTTAATTTTCAAAGGGATATTTTCTGCCAGACTTACTGGGATATGGGATATTGGGACCCCCTAAACAAGCCTCCTTGATGCTCTACATCCTGTTGTTAACTGAAGCTAGGGACCTTTTTTTTAGTTTACCTGTAATCGTATTGCAACTTTTATGTTGACTGCACAAAAATAAAAAGGCAGCTTGTTTGTTTTGTTTTACCGCGTGCTGCTTAAGTATCGAATGCATTTTCTGAATATCAATACAACTGCACCAGTCCAAACATTTCATGGAACAACCATTCTAATTTTACTGATTAAGTTATTATTTTAACTTTATGCGCCCGTGGCAAAAAATAATGCCGGACCTTTTTATTCCCGTAGGTCCATCCGTTTTTCATTGTTTAAGGAAACATTTCAGACGATTCAAGCTTTATATGTGGAGCATGCCACACTCCATTTTACGATTTTTTTAATAAAGATTTTTGCGGTAAGTATACAACTATTCTAGGTGAAATTTTGATTTCCGTACTCCATTTTTTGGAACAGTTACATAATTGTAATGGTTTCCCTGTCAAAATCTTGAATTATTTGTTAAGAAACGGGTATAGGGAACCATAAGCTAAAAGCGCAGAAAACTACATTTTTTTAACAAACAACAAGTTGACGTTCCTAAATATGTTTTTGAATCCATAAGCAATTCGAAACAGCAGTGTATATCCATTACAGAATGCAAATAATATCAATTTCATTTTCAGCTCACCTGACTCTAAGTGTCAGTGTAAGATATTGCCATCACTTGGTGTCTGTCGTCCGTCGGCCGAAGGTCGCCGCTAGCTTTTCACATTCTCATCTTTTCCTTTGAATTCAACCAAACTTTACAGGAATAATGCATGGGAGGTACTTTACAAAGATTGTTCAATGCGACAAAAACGCGACCGCTAGCACGGTTCATCAAGTTTAACATTGGACTCTATGGGATAAACATCATCAGATAAGCGATACAGGCTCACTCTCCGGGTCTCTAGTTGTAGCAATTTGAAAACAGCTTCTTCTTTGTCAGTTTTAAAAAGTGATTTAAAAAAAAGAGACTAAACTTCCAACTCTTCTGTAATATCATTATGGGCTTAGAAAATAAAACTAAAATGAATTAATAACTAAATTAGATGTGGTGTATCGTTACAAAATTCCGATTTCCACACGATAAACATTATTTCTGTAATCCGTGTCCTTGTTGAAACGACAAAAGGACATCAGTCACTCAAGATGTATTTTGCACATTGTCGAGAGCATTTACTATAAAATTGCAAAATGTGCTGTTATAACCAGGCATTTGTATTGTAGATCTTTGTTCTATGTACTGGAATATATCAAAAGGTCATACTGTGTACTCGTGTGGAATCGGTACTTGCATTTTGGAAAAAAATGTCTGGAGAGCAAAAGTGAAATACCGAGTTCGTGAATGAGCAAATGAAAAGAAATGAAATGTACGAGTCAACAATTAAGTAGTTATTTCTGATAAGATAGCAACTACCAAGCAAAAATATATAACATAGCAAAAATGGCAAAAAAACATCGAGTTTTCTAAATGTTGAGATATTGAGTATTGTTGAATTTGTGAAATGTTTTGTTAAACTGATAAACCCATTGAGATGAACAAGTTGATTTTTTAATGCCTACTTTATGTGAAAACTACAACGGAACCACTCAACTTTAAGACGAAAAAATGCTGACTATCATACCCTTACATCAATGAAAAAATTAAAGGAATATGGAGTAAATTTAGATGGAACAAAATCCCTATATAAATACCTGGTAGGATTTAGCTAATGGAACAAGGCTTTCATAGTTGTTCTTCATCTTGAAGTCACCACGAGGCTTTCAACAAAGAGCACACTCCTACCTCATAGTACGTTCAAGAATTATTGATTCACATAATTGTATTTTTCGGCTCTTTTACTGTGTTCTATAAATCCAGAGTTTGTATTTGTAGAGACTTGTCTCATGTGCATTTAATTTCATTGTAAATTGAATACATGGTGTTATTTTTCTGAAAAATGCTTCGCATTAAAGCATACAAAAGACATTTGACCAATCGTATTTTATCCCCAATTAAACCATGACTAAAGGCCAACACAACTAGTGTTGAGAATTTAATCTTTAACTGACCTGTTTAACATATATTATTTGCTATACTTTGTGGTATAAAGTAAATACTAACGGTTATAAATTGATGTTTTGTCAACATTTACTCTATATTTCCAAATAATAGTCTATTAAACAAAATAAAAGGAATGGGAACACCATCTCTAAAGATAATCTGTATTTCATAAACCGCGTGTAACATTCAAAGGGAAGATTTGATTCTGTTGTGCATGTTATTTATTTATTATTTCAGCAATTAAAAACGGTCAAGAATGAATGGGGTTTGATTTTATAGATTTGCCATGCATTTGAAACCTTTTCTCCCGAAATGTTATTCTTTAGCCATCAAAATCTGCTAAAGACTTATAATAGAAACAACTGAGGATAAATAAATACTGATTGCAGCTCACTTTTTTTCCATTAAAATAATGAAAAGGTGCGTATCTTGGTTCAAATAAAGGCAGTTTGGTTCGAATGAAGTATTTGTGACTACCGAGATTAATGAATCGTCGATTGATATACTTCAAATGTCTTGAAGCACACCACAACAAAGGAGAGAAACTGTCACAAAATTTAGTTATGAAGATGGCGATTTCGACAACTTATTTTTTTCAGTAGGTGTAAAAATAATACCATCTGGACAGTCAAAATTTTAGAAGTAATTGCTGAGCCTTTAGACAAGATACACATAATAATTTCCTTGTTCAGGAAAAAAAAAGAACACGGAATAGCGACATCTAGTCAATTTGATAGGAGACTTTGGAAAAGAAATAACTCGTTTCTGATGGGTAGTAATGTGTAAAAGTCAAAAGTTGAACGAAAATTTAATCTGTTAAATGTTAAAATAGATAATGAATGCAATTCGCTTCTTATTTCCCAGTGCAGTGCAAAAAAACTTTGTCATGAAGGATTCAAGAAAGATGAATTCAATTATCGGGAAATTAATTGGATACATTATGCATTATGACGTCATGAACATGACGTCATTTGCTGAAGACGTCAGCAGTGACTGTCGTCAGTCCATCCTCACCTTACATGTTCATGCAAAACCCATTATGGCCAAATAGAACCATTATTTGGTATTCATATCTGTTGCCGATTAAAAGGACATATATGTCCTTACCGCACGCTACCGACAAAGGACATATATGTCCTTACCGCATCTAAAGGGTTAATATATCATTGACTTCTTACTATGTAATATTATTTACTATGCTCTTCGTATTTTATGTGCATGCAATGTGTTGTGTTTATGTCATTTATATGTTTTTATATTCGGTAAAAAGCTCTATAGAGCTTGTGTTATTATGTTGTACTGAATACCGAATTTCAAATGAAGTTTTACTTACTTACTTACTTACTTACTTTGATACATGCTTCCGAGTGAGGCAGTTGACAGTTACAGATACAACTGCGATGTTATAGACAAGGGTTCTCTTACAAGAAAATCACGCGTAAGACTGGAACATGTGCAAATTTTTTCAACGGTTTAGTACTTTATTTTGCTTAATTTCTGGCGAAATATATTGATAATCTTTTCTTCTTTAACTTACATTTTTAATAAGACGAGTATGTCATCTAAATGCGGACGACATAATCTAACCATAATTTTAGTTCTATTATTTTTAAGAACGCTCATAAACAGTCATATTTAATTGATTTGCTACTGTTATAAGAAATATGATAATTATTGTTAAATAAGTTGAAAAATAAAACCGTCACAGTTTTGGATGTATCGTTGGCGGGATGTGGCAAGATGAAGACGTGACACGTTGGACCCACATTTGACGTGAGCTATATTTTGGATTTATTTCTCCTGTGGTACCCTAAGGGTTGGTTTGCATGATATTTTAATATGGTCTTCTAGGTATGATATTTAAATATGGCCTCTTTTGCCTACCAAAGGGGCCGGTTTCTGAATTGGTACCGATTCGGAACTTGGGTTAGGAATTCTTTGATAACCAGAGATTTTCAGGTAAATATATGCGATCGTTTGGATAGCGTGTTCTGGAGATCTCTCTAGGGTCCATAGAGGATTGTAGCTTTCGCTGTCACAAGCGAAGCACGGGCCTGCCCTGCAGTCCTATAAATGACACCAGTAATTTAAGACCTGGCGTTTGGTGCATATTACATTTTGTATACTGTAAATATCAATCGGCGGTTCGTCATCTTTATCATGCCACACCGCGCTAGCGCAATTTAGTACTGTAGCCATATTCATTTAATCGATACCATTATTGTTTTATTCCTAGACAATGAATCTTTGATAAATTAGTTTTTAATTTATCAGTCACTAATTACTTCCTGCTGAAAAACATTATTAACTACCGTTTTTACTATGTATTCCTTTAATGAAGCGTTATATATAAATATATATATATATATATATATATATATATATCATAAATTCAAAATATGATTTTGAAAGCAAAGTACTATATTGCGAAAGATTGAATTACAGTACTGACGTGTTTGTTTATTTTTATTTATATCACAGACGTGCAAATAATTGATTCATATATTAAATGAAGCCATGGTGACCCATCTTGTCACTCCCGGTTTTCATGGGAGTTCACACTATGAGTGCCTTAGTTCTTAATGTTATCTTTTTATTTCCGTGCATTGTAGCTGTCTCACGTCCTTGTTTTGTCTTTGTTTTTATCTGTTACCGTTTCTGCCATGTCTTTGGACTTCGAGTTCTGTAGTCATCGCTTCCCTTGTTCCTTCGGTATTCTACTGCCGTTGTTTTAGACATGTAACTTTATGTTAAAATGCAGACAAAGTTGTTCAACAACTAGTTCCAAAATAAAAGAGGAAAATTCCAATAATCCCTTTTTTTAGTAAAAGTACCTTGAAAATTGATATAAACACATTTAAGTGTCATTAAATATTTAAAAAAATTAAAAACGACTTCATGTTAAATTTATTCTGACAGAATCACACAGAAAATAAATTTATTTTGAAGATCGAATCAGCCTACTTAAAACTGTCTTTACAACAATTGTATAAAGACTTCATTATAAATTTATTCTGAGAGAATCACACTGAAGATAAATTAATTTTGAAGATCGAATCAGCCTAGATAAAACTGTATTTACAATAACTGTATTAAGACTTCATTATGAATTTATATTGACCAAATCACACTGAAAATTTTATTTTGATTACATAAAATTGTCTTTACAAATAACTGTATTAAAACTTCATTATAAATTTATACTGACCGAATTAGTTTGAAAATAGATTTGTTTGAAGATGCAATTAACCTTCATAAAACTGTCTTTAGAATAACTGTATAAAGGCTTCATTATAAATTTATACTGGCCAAATTACACTGAAAATAAATTTATGTTGAAGATCGAATCAGCCTACATAAAACTGTCTTTACAATAACTGTATAAAGACTTCTTTATAAATTTATACTGACCGAATCAGTTTGAAAATAAATTTATTTTGTAGATCCAATCAGCCTACATAAAACTGTCTTTACAATAACTGTATTAAGACTTCATTATAGATTTATTATGACCGAATCACACTAAAAATAAATTTATTTTGTTAAGGATGGCATTGCCTTGGAAATGATATAGCATTACATTGTTAATAAAAGATCAAAATATAGTTGTTTTATTTTTAAGGAGTAATGTATGACCTTACTAATGACATATTATAAGAACAACAACATTGGATAAGAAAAATAACAAAATATAAAGGTTACTGTAAATTTAGTTTCTGCAGCCATTTCGACAACTTATGTCTCTTCAGTGCAGATAAAATCAAAATATTTAAAATTTAAATGCTTAAAATTATTTTGACTACTTCACTTCAAAATAAATATAGGAATATTCATTCATTTACTTTAAAAAATATAGTGAAGTGTTTAGATCCTATTTTAAAATTTATTTTAAAACCAAGGAGTATCTCCCTCTCGCACAGCTCTGTCCTTAAATTATTTTGGCTCAACTGTTTAGATCCTATTGTTAATTTGTTCTCTATCAGGTCTTACACAAATTTCCGTTTATGGATTTTTAACGTTTTTTTGTGTTGACCTCCCTGAAGAGACATAAGTTGTCGAAATGTGCATATACAGAAACTAAATTAACACTTAGTTCGGTATTTTCTTATTCTGTTTCTATTGTTCTAAAATTTTCCTTCCTTGAAATTCTCTAAAATAAATGAAATGAAATTAAGCAAATTTTGCAGTGGTAATACTTCAGAGTGTCAGATAAAATTTCAAGATATAGGCATGAAACATATCAAATATATGCTTATCCAATATCCACCTGATATCTCTAACCTCACATCAATTTTCAGTGTTTCAGGTGTTTTTTTCTGAATCGTCCTGAAAACCCCTCATCAGACGTAATTGCAATTCCTTTATTTATTATTCATTATATTATTCATTTAATTATTTACTTATTTATTTCTAATACATGTCATGTCTAGTATTCAACTGATTGTATCATTATAAAATAAGGTGCTAAATAATTCTGTAATTTCCTTGATAGCCATCAATTTTCTCCAAATGATTATGCTATCTTACTTCCCCCAATTTACTCCGAGTTTCTATCGTAATTCGTAATTGTCTGTGGTCTGTTATGTGTTTTTTTTTTGCTGGTGCAGTTCTCTTGTGCATGTTGTGGATTGTGGCATGTGATTGTAATTTTCGGCCATTACAGGCGTTTACTGTATCCTCAGTTTGTAATGATTATCCAGATATTTGTAGTAAATTACTATGATTCCGATGAATCTTTCGACACGACTCTCCAAAAAAAAATCATTTGATTTATTGAATTGTTGACTGTTGATCTTGTTTTCTTCCAGTCGGCAATATTTCAGTTATATGCAGAACAAGAACGAGTTCATAAAAATCAATACTGTTGCACGGAAATAATAGTATTTGTTTCTTAAACTTTTAGTGATTGACGGTTGGAAATTTTACAGTGCAACTGTTCCAACCTTAGTCAAAGAGAGAGAGAGAGAGTGGCCTTTTCCTAGCAGTCGTAAGACAACCTAAAATTTCAATGAGTGGTACCCGAACTACCCATAATGGCCAAGTCAGCCTTTTTCTGGATTCCTGTGGTATCGAAACGTTTTACAAGTCAGGTAATATTTCTACTTAGGTGGTTAAATACATTTTAGAACTTTTTTGAAGTTATTTATTCCTTGCCCAGTGGTTATTCCTAGCAATGAAATAAAAGCTAGTGTAAGTTAATTTAATAGGTGTCAACTTTCTTTCTCCAACATGGAAGGTTGTGAAATAAATTAAAAAAAAAACAACACAAAAAACAATGAAAGGATATACACATTGGACGAAGTTTTTACAACTATATGGTAAAGCCAGGCAATGAAATATATATATATATATATGAAATTCTCTGAAGAACAAATACACCGTAACTGGAATATATATAAAGCATACATCTGTCGCATGATGAAATCCTTTTACGGATTCAACATTGCAAGAGAGACAAAATCCAGGAATGCTTTGGAGTAAAGCTCATGATTAAAAGTCCAAGGGGTAAATACTTCACATCCGTGAATTTTTGCACTGTTCGAACAGTCGTCCGATATTTTTCGGTAATAAAAACAAAGATTGAGTACAGTATTAAAAATATATGTCTGGAAATTTACCAATCGTTTCGATTTTGAGGCATGCCGTGAAAAAAGTTGCAATGCAACAAAGAAGTTGCAGCTGTTTAAGAGTTGGAAAAAAGATAATTTTACATATACTTACATTGATTCTTATTTCATATCACATTTAAAAATCGGGAATTCTTTAAAGTGAGTCTAAAATTGCTTCTTTTTCTAGGGGAAATTTTTAGAATTTTTTATTTCCGTGAAAAATGTTCTATTCTTAGTTCCATCTAATTTGTTTTTCTAAGATAAGTATGAAAACGTCTGAGGATCTATGATTTGTGGACGGAGTCGCCACAATTTTGGTATACTTGTATATTAGGAGGTCAACGGTACATTTTACTTTTGTAAACGCAGTTATCCTGCTGTGCGTTTAGCGGAGTCGGAAAAGGGATGTTAGCAACAGTAAACTCGTAGATTTACCTTTGAAGATTCTTTTTAAAATACAGCTTAAATATCTCTATTCAAATGCAAATTTAAAAAATTATGTTAACAATCGATTTTAGGTATGCGTCTGCTTCATTTTAAAGACCTCCCTCCAGACAATGACGTTGTGCTAAAATGAACGACAACAGACACCCAATATTTAAGAACAATTGCCGAAGTGCTTTGATTGTGAATCCTCTTTTGTTATGTACAGTAAATAACTCATTTCAATAAATTTGCAGTTTTCTCATGCAGGTATGATCGGAAAAATGCACTTTTAAGTAAAAAAGATGTTTTGCATGCTGTTTCATCAATACATAAATTAAGTATTGAATTTCATCAAAGATTGGTGCAGATGTTGTACATGTATATATTACATAATATTTGAAGTTTCAAACGCCATTTCAAATAAACACTAGCTAAGAAGATGAAGCTTGTCTTTATTTTATTGGTTTTGCCTTTCATACCAGTATTCTCAAAAAAGTAAGTACTACATTTTAAGGTCATTGATGCTGCTTTCACAAATATTTCGATTTGATTCGCATTAGATGCGTATTAAACTAGTACGTATTAGTTTTTGTTTTACTCAAATCATATTTGTTACGTTGTGTTGACATGTAATACGTATCGAATGCGCATCAAAAACGTTTTCGATACGTTTTCTATGCGCATTATATGTATGTCTGAACGAATCATAAATGAATTATAAATAATACCTAGAGCACAGCGGAACAGAGAAGGGAAAAATAAGACAGAAACAATTGGCACTAAAGGTAGATAGACACTGTTGCTCTGCGCAATTCAATCGCGCATTTGAAAAAATATAGAGTCGAGTACGGATTTGGTTTGACTTTTTTGACCGCAACAGTCAATTGACAGGTTTTCCTTTGTGACGTCATAATTGATTGATTAATGTGAAACGTCATATTCCGTCTACTTTGCCGCGAATTAACTCCCCTTTCCCGTAAATAATGTTCATTACGATAACTTTTTTTAAATAACCCCATTAAAAGCATGGGACTTATACATTTTGTCGGCTTTTCCCATAGTTGATATCATAGACGATCTATTAACAAACACTTAAAAGGTTCATTTCTGTTGAGTTACAGATTACCTTTCCATATTGTCCCTGTACATGCTATGTACATTAAGGTGAAAAATGACCAAAAATGCACAAAGTTCGACCTTGATTCTAGAAAAAAACAAGTATGGTGACACATTCTTTTTATTAAGGATTTCAACTCTTAAGAATGGGGTCTTCAAATGTTCCAATTTGTAACAAAATTTCATGGATGTAAATGTTAGTATCTATCTACCTTAAATTAATGTAACTTGACTTAAATGAATATATTGTTTGGTATACCACATTCAGTTATGAAGGTTGACCTATAATGTACAATGTATAGTAACAACCGATTGTTTAATTACGTCTTTTTGAACACATTATATTATGACGTATCCTGCTTAGCGTAAAAGTTGGTAACCTCACTTGATATGTTATTTGATATTTAGACATGTGTAAGATTAACATACATGTAAGATTTGCGATACAAGTTAATGTCATTTTTTTTAGTTTTGTATGATAAGTTTGTAATTTATGTTTGTTCTGTTTAAATATATGATAAACAGGATATGACATGGGTAAATCCGTATCACATGCCTTATCATCCTTCGACCAATATCATCCCTCCGTCAATCCCTCGGAATGATATTGAGGTCTCGGGATCATACGGCAAATAATACGGATTTACCCATGTAATATTCTATATTTAATAGGCGTCAACTTTCTTTCTCCAACAGGTTGTGAAACAAATTCTAAAAAATACAACACAAAAAACGATGAAAGGATATGCACATTAGACGAAGTTTCTACAACTATATGGTAAAACCAGGCAATCAAATATATCCAAATGAGAAATTCTCTGAAGAACAAGTACACCGTAACTGAAATATATACATCTGTCGTATGATGAAATTCTTTTACGGGTTCAACATTGCAAGAGAGACAAAATCTAGGCTTTAATAAAAAAAAGAAATGATAAGGAGTAAAGCACAGGAGTAAAAGTCCCAAGGGCAAATACTTCACATTCGTAAATTTTTGCATTGTTCAATCATCCGTCCGAAATTTTTGGTAATAGAAACCAAAGATTGAGTGCAGTATTAAAAATATATGTCCGGAAAGTTACCAATAGTTTCGATTTTGAGGCATGCCTTGAAAAAAAAAATGCAATACGACAAAGAAGTTGCAGTTGTTTAAGACTTCGAAAAAAGATAATTTCACTTATACTTACATGGCGGAAAATTCGGAAATCATGTATTGCAATTCAGCAAATATAAGAATAATTGATTCTTATTCCATAACACGTTTGAAAACCGTTGCTTCTTTTTTGAAAGGAACCTGTAGAATTTTTCATATCCGTGAAAAATTATCTATTCTATATTCCATCTAATTTGTTTTTGTAAGATAAGTATGAAAACGTCTGAAGGTCTGTGCTTTGTGAGCGGAGTCGCCACAATTTCTATGTACTTGGATATGAGAAGGTCAATGGTGCATTTTACTTTTGTAAACGCAGTTTTCCTGCTGTGCGTTAGCGGAGTCGGAAAAAAGA
Source organism: Modiolus philippinarum (assembly GCA_002080025.1). Taxonomy (NCBI): domain Eukaryota; kingdom Metazoa; phylum Mollusca; class Bivalvia; order Mytilida; family Modiolidae; genus Modiolus; species Modiolus philippinarum. Next base: position 34,689 of record MJUU01020830.1, read on the forward strand.
TGGTAGCAACAGCAAAATCGTATATTTACCTTTGAAGACTATAAATACAGCTTATATATCTCTATTCAAATGCAAATTTCAAAAATAATGCTTATAAAATCGATTATAGGTATGCGTCTGCTTCATTTCGTTGCTATTGCTTACGATGGTTAATTGCTGATTTTACGCCCAAAACATTTTAGATACCATCCAATCAAAATTGGATCCAATCATAAGTATATGATAATTCTCGTTTTTTGTTTAACCATGGGAGATGAATTTTCCATTGGTGTTCAGACACTTAAAACCACCATTTATTACAGAGTCAAAAATTTAATTAAAGACCTCCCTCCAGACAATGACGTTGTGCTTAAATGAACGACAACGGACACCCGATATTTAAGAACAATTGCCGAAATGCTTTGATTGCGAATCCGCTTTTGTTATGTACAGTAAATAACCAATTTCAATATATTTGCAGTTTTATCATGCAGGTATGATCGGAAAAATGCACTTTTAAGTAAAAATGATGTCTTACGTGCTGTTTCATCAAAAGATAAATTAAATATTGAATTTCATAAAAGATTAGTGCAGATGTTGTATACATTACATAATATTTGAAGTTTTATACGCCATTTCAAACAAAAACATGCTAAGATGATGAAGCTTGTCTTTATTTTATTGGTTTTGCCTTTCATATCAGTATTCTAAAAAAAGTAAGTACTACATTATAAGGTAATTGATGCTGCTTTCAAAAATATTTCGATTTGATTCGCATTAGATGCGTATTAAGGATGTACGCTGGTGAGGAGCCAAAATTTTAAAGTATTTAACTTTTTTCAATCTTTGATTTTTGCAATGTTTTTACCCTATAAATTCAATATAAAAAGAAAAATTCATAGGTTGCTGTGCAAATTATTTTGCGACATATGTTTGAAAGTGACCAATTTTAGCAATTTGGCTCATATTTAGGCATTTTTGCCCATTTTTTTTTACTATTTTCAAGGAAAAAAATCTAGCTAAGAGTATCTAACTTTTTCTCATACTTTCTGAAAAGTTGTAAATAGAAGGAATAAACAAATTCAACCCCCAAAAATTATATGTTGGTGTTGATATAAGAAAGTTTTGTCCATTTTCATGCTTTTTAGGGTAAAGGAGTAGAGCCACGAAGGTCTAAAATCGGCCTAATATCAGATCTTGACAGTATTTGTGTTTTCATAGAGGACACTATTATTTGCACAAAAATTACTTCAATCTCCAAAATGAACATACTCTGTTGCCATGGCAACGACTTTTTATAGTTTGCATCTACACCTTGAATTCTCTTCTTTCCATTTAATTCAACTGCTATAAAACTACATACATCGAATATATTGCTATATACAATGCATTTCAATTGTTTCGAACATAAATGACAAATCTTCATGTTATTTGTTCTATCATTGCCATAGTAACTGTTATTTTATTACCCAAAAATGTATCGAATGCTTATTAAAGATGTTATTTCATAAATATTTTCTCGCAAAACATGCATGCTGATTGACTAAAAATGGAAAAAATGTTTACAAATGATTGAAAAGCAAGTGAAGTGGTAGAATTCTTGACGATTGTCATAATGTTGCCATAGCAACGGGCAATCTTGTGAAAAAAAACGTATTTTTTTAATTCAAAGTGCTACTAAGATAAAGAGTTATCTCTTAAATCCAGCAAGCCGAATAACCAAAGTGGATAAAAAAGTTTACTAACACTTTGGTCTAGTAAGTCAATTCCGATTCAACTATTCTACCGTAACCATAGCAATGGATAATGTTGTGTCAAACCCCTTTGTGTATTCCATATGTTCTTAAAGCATATACAAAATCATGTGCAAAGGTAGAATAATAAAAGAATTGATAGAAATGTCAGAAAATGTCACAATTAAGTTAAAGTCCAGTTCAAAAATAAATATCATGTTAGACCACGTATTGTTGCCATGAAAACGGAGAAAGTTGAGGAAAAGAAAATCTTCGGCTGCATTGTGTTTAATAATATCCCAAAAAATGCATGCCGACTGAAGATATTATGATCAAAAACTTGGACAATACATTTAAGTGTAGTGAATGCAATTGCAATGGCGGATGTGTCACCTTTCTACCTGTAAACACTTTCAGTATTTTAATTTCGGTCCTGGTACGAAAAACCAATTTTATTCATGTATATTTATATACCTTTTTTTGTAAATTATGTTTAAAACTAACGAGAATCTTTCTGGTGCAAATCTCTATACTCCGCTAACTTTGGCTACCCATCGGTCAATAGTTCCCTGTAAACCAATACACGCTCAGAAATTATGATAATTATAAATGTCATATCAATATGCAGACTAAAAGTTACCAAAAAATCATTCATGCCGTCTACTGTAAACTTTTAAACCTTTGGAATAACTTACGCCATGAAAACTGAAGGTATTGTTTACTTTCGTTGCTAAAGCAAAACTTCAAATCAATTTTGATTTCAGCACAAAATAATTATAATGAGGATTACAGAAAACTAAATATACTTCACGCCAGATGGAGACTTTAATGTAGTGCTCTGAAACCACCATGGCAACCATTTATATTTCAAACAACCACTACCAAGATTGCCCCTGTGGTGATCCTTATGAGGATGCTTTTCATTTCCTTCTTAGATGTCAACTCATTTCAAATTTAAAGACGTGAACATTATGCCAAAATTAGTAATGACAATGTGAGTGATAAAACGAATTGAATATTTTAGTAGACATGCGTACTTTCATATGACAAACAAATCTTTTCAGGTAATGTATTCTTGCTTTTATATCCATCTATACCTTTTTTATACCTCCGCCTTAAAAGGTGGGGTATATAGAATCCTTTTGTCCGTCCGTCTGTCAGTCACACTTTCGTTTCCGGATACTTAGTACTTGGGAGGGAAGTTTTAATATTTTGACCGTGATCAGATTTTGCGTTCCAGAGTTAATGCCCTTGATTTAGACAAAATCTCAGTTTTATGGTTTCCGGATGATAACTTTACTTAGCTTTGTGAGAAAATTCTTGCAAATACTAGGATTGCCTATGGGCGCTGGTACCTTTTGTAATGAGCAGATCCTAGTTTTCATAAACGTATACTTATTTCAGATATTCTAATGTTAAAAATTGCGTTTTGTATGTGTATATCTACCATGCTGTCATTAATTTCTGCGGTAAAGAAAGGTATATTTCAACGGTATGACTGATGCATGCCAAATCCTATTGTATTTCCATGCAATAAACTATTATTAAACTAAACTTGGGATAAATACTAAAAAATTAGTTTTTGAAAATTTTTTGTAGGTAGTGTCAAAACTTATACATTGCTACGGAAGTTACTCGCTTCATTTGGAATTACAGTACTGTCCAGCTGTAAACCCCATCATTAACAAAAATATGTCAAAATTACATTATTAGCCGAAGTAAATTAGTTTAAAAGAACATAAAAATATTTAAGTACGGGATTTACCAATTTTCGCAGTACATTAAAGGTTGAACAATGAACTTCAAAATTGACTGTTGCTATATATATCGTCATTATCAGTTTCCATTATTATTGGTAAACAGCTACAATTGTCATCAACTATTATACATTTAGTTTTTTCTCTACATTTTGGCTACATTTGCATTTTTTCATGAAAACCATAATAATATCGAATTTTAAAATCTGCACGAAAATTGTGAAAATCTGGCTTTAATTCGTAAAGTTATGTATAAACAGTTTTCGTTGGAGCTGGTTTATAGTTATGGGTATGCTTAAATTAGAATTCAGGTCTTCTAGATGTATTTTATAGTCTCTAATCCTATGATATTAATACAGTGCACCTACATTGGTTTCATTTGGGTATCTTAGTTTTATAATTGACAATGTTTAATCTGAACAATTGATTCTATGTCTAACACTAGTGAACGCATAACCATCTATAAAAATTAAAACTACACGACAAAGAATTGTTTGAAATCGATAAACAAATGATACATTATTATAGACATTTTGTCATGTTGCATCAATTTGGAATACGGCTTAAAATCCGCATGGCGGAGACTAAATTTATACCAAACAATGTCCCTTACTTTTCTGGAAATTGATGAATATAAAGTATAAAACCCGAAGAACTTGGACGATGATTAACAGAATGACAACAAACTTGAGACAAAAATGAGAGACAAAATATACTAGAAATTGGTAGTCGGAAAATGTTCGCGGTTTCGGCTGCTGCTGGAAATTATACTGTCGCGTGACAAAACCAGTATCGTACCCACTATTTCTATGTTTCTTGATTTTTTAGCTATCGACAGTATATCCTTTAGAAACCAGTAATGACCTTTCTTGATTTTTTAGCTGTCGACAGTATATCCGTTAGAAACCAGTAATGACCAAGTATCTTCAGAATCGGTCTAGCGGATTTGTAGAAGCATCAAGACGAGAATACACAAATTGAAAATGATGCACTTAAAAACATTATCATGTGGTGTGTTTTTTTTTTAATGTGAAAAATTAAACTGCAATAGGCATATTTAATACGGCATTTCATTTACTTCGAAATTAACAATTTTTGGCAGTATATCATTGTGGTTTTTAGACAGTTGTGTTTTTTCAGTCTATCCAGCACTGGTTAGTGCAAACGCCTAGAAAGATACAGAATTTTTTTTCTAGACATTCCATATATTCCAATTCTACTCTGAGCCGGTAACTGACAATTAATACTAACTGGAACTTATGCAAGTTGTGCATTCTTTCGCCCGTAATAGACCACATGCATTTTTGTATTTTGTATTAGTAAATGTTAGATTGCGTTTGCCTTTAAATATGTAATCTATATTTTATTAATTCAATCTCGGAATTTCTGCATACATAAGCTCGGTTCGTTCACATATCGCATAACCAAATTTAATTTGTAAAACACACAGCCACTCGAAATTATACTATGTACACAAGTGTATACATGTAGTGTAATATAGCTACACTAAAAATAAAGTAGCTGTGATATATAATTGCATAGAAAAGCGTGACAAAATGGTTGAATGTTACCATATACATTATTAGAAAAATGCACTAAGTTGGTAAACACGAAAAATGAAAACAGGAGACAAGTGTAATTCATTACACTCCTATCTTAGAGCAGGAGTATACATAAAAACGCAGATAGATTTCTTTAAAAACCGCATTTTAGACATGAGTTTCATTCAATCATTTGACACTTCGTATTGTGAAGAAATATACACATTTTTTTAGATGCTATCAATCTGGAGTTTTCGGTTAAACGACTAATACAATGTTCAAAAAATTACTTTCTTGTGTGTTCCGCCGTTTATGGAAGTTGCAAAAAGTTAAATTTTCGAAGTGGCCGCAGCCGTCGACCAAAATATACTCATTGGAATTTACCTTTATTATTGTTTTTCCCTTCATTGAAGACAAAAATATTTTGGTCGACGGGTGCGGCCAAACTGAAATTTGAGAAAATATGTTTGAAATATACCGATTTTTCTCAAAATCTCCATACTTGCGTAAACGGCAAACGTCATAACACATTATGACGTCATCGAAATGCGAGTACAAAACACATACGAAACATTCGATACATATGGATGGAATTGGTGACCTATTAACATTAATATGTGACAATTAAATTTTGGTCAAAATCATGGGCCATTTTTGGTCATTTGTGGCTATACTCCTTTCAGCAGTTCCATATTTCCCTAAAAATGCAGATTTTCTAAACTTTTCAAACGCTAATGATTTAAACTCCATTTATATTGTGATTTTTATTGCAAAAAATATATAACATTATTTTAAACAAGCAAAAATAAATCTTAGGTGCGTATTTTTTTCATGAAATGTCTTTATCAAACCCAACCCCTATTTTGTGAAAATTTGACATGAATCCATCAGCCAATTAGGGCATAAATCTTGAATTTGAGATTACTCTGAAACTACTCGATAGAAATGATTAATTTTTTGACACAATTTAAAGATAAACATACTTTTTTATAATTCGATGCTATTGAACATAAACTATAAATAATTATAAAATTATTCCCAAGCGAGATTTTAACGAGACTGAAACATGAGAATAAACTAGTGCGTATTAGTTTTTGTTTTACTCAAATCATTTTTGTTACGTTGTGTTAACACGTAATAAGTATCGAATGCGCATCAAAAACGTTTTCGATACGTTCGATGCGCATTATATGTATGTCTGAACGCACCATAAGTGTATTAGAAATAATACCTAGAGCACAGCGGAACAGAGAAGGGAAAAACAATGACCACATAAGGTAGATAGACACTGTTGCTCTGCGCAATTCATTCGCGCATTTGGAAATACATAGAGTCGAATACGGATTTGGTTTGATTTTTTGATCGGAACAGTCAAATGACAAGATTTCCTTTGTGACGTCATAATTGATTTATTTATGTGAAACGTCATATTCTGTCTACTTTGCCGCGAATTAACTCCCCTGTTCATTACGATAACTTTGTTAAATAACCCCGTTAAAAGCATGGGACTTATACATTTTGTCGGCTTTTCCCGTAGTTGATATCATAGCCGATCTATTAACAAAAGCTCAAAAGGTTCATTTCTGTTGAGTAACAGATTGCCTTTCCATATTTTCCCTGTACATTCTATGTACATTTAGGTGATAAAAATTACCAAAAAATGCAAAAACTTCGGCATTGATTCTAGAAAAAAAACAAATATGGTGACACATACTTTTTATTAAGGATTTCAAATCTTTAGGATGGGGTCTTCAAATGTTCCAATTTGTAAGAAAATCTCATGGATGTAAATATTAGTGTCTATCTACCTTAAATTAATGTAACTTGACTAAAATGAATTATATTGTTTCAGTTATCAAGGTTGACCTATAATGTACAATGTATAGTAACAACCGATTGTTTAATTACGTCTTATTGAACACATTATATTATGACATATCCTGTTTTGCGTAAAGGTTGTTGACCTCACTTGATATGTTATTTGATATTTAGAAATGTGATTAACATACATGTAAGATTTGAGATAAAAGTTTATGTCATTTTTTATTGTATGTATGTTCTGCCTGAAAGTTTGTTAACAGTGCACTGCAATTTATCTGACTCTCGTTCTTAATTTAATTCTTCCTGCACCTGATATACTAAAATTTTATCGATCGATACTTTTAAGAAAAACTGTTTTGTATGCTCATTACCAGAATATCGAAACAAAGAGATCTATTTTGAGAAAATATGCCATCACCATAAAAGTTTTGTCAGTAATAACTGTAAAAAAAATAATGAACCAAAAGCCTCTCTGTGATAATTTTGAGAGATATAAAACGATTAAATCTTGGAATAATCTATTTCAAGTTCCAAACGACTGTCGCTGCGAATGAGTGCTTTCCTCTCTGATGAATTCAGTTCAAAATTATGAAAAATATTATAGTATTATTGCGTAATATTTTTCATATTGGCATTGTTATAGATCCGAGGCAAGCCAATGTGACTTACCGAGGATCAATAACTATGCCAATATGAAAAACATTTTACAATGATACCTTTTATTATATAACTTAATTTCCATGAATTGTATCAATTGCTTTCCAGTATTTCTTTACTTTTTTTTATTTTAAAAGACCTTGCATCCTGTCAAAGCATGTCAACAGTCAGAAGACAATTTACGCACTACTGGCTTATTTTAATGTTTTCATAACGAGAGACGATTAATCAAGAGAGGTTATGAAAAACCCCATATTGGACTAGGCCAATATGGAAAAATCCATATTGGCCTAGTTTAGGTCGTATTAGCATACTTTGTCATTCATATTGAATTGGCAGTTTTAAGCATATTAAGTCAAATACACTTAAGCTAATTAATAAAATATAATACCATATGGTTACTTTTCAAAACTTGTCTTTACCTATTTACAGCTTAATGTAACATACTTTGTTTGAAACAAAAAAAAAACCACCATTACATTTTAGAATCATAACATACGCACCCTTGTACCGTGTAAGATCTATTTATTAACCCAATCAAAACATTCTAATCATCAACATATGTTTACAAAAATCTTTGTTGGAGTGTCTAATAGCAAAAATGTAAGGTTTCTTGAATAGGTTATCTAACTGAAATATACAAAATAAATTTCAGTAATAATGGATCTGACGCCATACCAACAACAGCTCCAGACACCATCACCGAATGGATAACATCGACGTTTTCGGTCCACCGAAAGACTTGTTCAGGCGTAGCTGGAAAACTGTCAAAAGTAAACATATACATTCATTTACTTGTAAGGAAGCAAGGAAGCAATAATTTGTTTTATAGCATGTTAGAGGATTTTATTTGTTTATTAAAATTCATTTTAGGTCAGATTCCACTTAATAACAAATCAGCTGCTAGTTTAATCAAAAGTGGAACTTATGTAAAAAAAAGCTATGCTACTTTCACTTTGCAAAAAACTGTCAATATTGACGAAAACTGAGTTTTAAAAGCTCAAGTTGTCATAACCAGCATTTTGATTCAGCGACGCTCATGACGCTCATTGCACGTAAAACATTTTTAAAGAGATATTAATGTTCATATTTATGCCCAAGGATCTGACTGGGAAAAACGGTAATATGCATACCATAGTCGGGAGAAAAGACAGAAATTTCTTATGAATTTTCATATTTGGGTTATGGCTTGGATAATTATAATGCTTGATACACCTGCAAATTTGCGAAAATCATATCGTGGCACTAAATGACGTTAATGTAATTAAGAAAATTCATGAAACGTTATAATGGCCTCTTATGGAAAATATTTTTGGAATCGTGCCTTTATATCAGATTACAAATATAAAGAAAATGTTACTTGAGCAAAAGTAATTCAAAAACTAAATAGTTATATGATTTGTTTGAAATAAATTGAGTTTTAATGTTTTATTTTTATTTTATTTAAAGATGACAAAATACCGGAGGTTTTTCTTGAGATTGCAATCACCAGTTACAGCCATACGAGGGGAGGTTGTATTATTGAAGTGTACTGTAATCAACAATATGTCGCAAGATTTACAGGTTATAATATATTACTCCCCAGGTGTCGATATTGTTTACTGTTCTTGCTCTGTCTGTAACGTAATCTGTTCAGAATGAAAATTAGGAATTGTCACTCCTGAAGTTAAAAATATCAAGGTTTTAAAGTTAATGTATTTTTTTATTTAACAGAATATGGACGACATATCATATAAAGCAAAAAAATATTGATAGGTTGATATACCCGTTTTTTTATAAATATAAGCGCCTGACAGGAAACCTTAGATGTCTAGATTATTCATTCATTTTGCATAAAGGCAATAAACCTTTCAAAAATTAAGTTTTTCATCAAATTGTGTCAATAACCTATTAAATATGTATCAAATCATATTTCAAAAAGAAAAATGGGGGTCAGTGTTCAAAATTTTCAAATGCATCATGGTGGATAAAATAAGAGAGTTCCGAAAGTCGGAGATAATTTCAAAAACCTGAAGAGTGATCATCCTTGAAAAAAAAGATATATATTAAATTTTATGCAGCTCTTAAACATTTCAAAATTTATTTATTTCATAATTAACGTGTTTAAGTTTTTGAAACTGTTTCTCTAATGACTGGATGAAAAAACACCGGGGATTGTGTTCCGAATAAATTTGGCGGGAAATTTCACGAAACTTGTTCTCTCTAGAGAGGAGAACAAATGTTTCAACACTGTTCAGGAAATGTGAAAACTGGATAGAAATTAGAGAAAATTATTTTCATACTTATTTTAAGTTGTTAATAAATCATATTTAGTATTAATTTATGTTTCAGTAAAGATATTCTTTTGTAAACTTAGGCGTATTTGAAGTACGTCATCTGTCCTTCAGGAAAAGTGCCAAAACAAAGTTCTAAAACAAAGTTACTCTATGTGTTTATTCTTAAGCAAAATTCGTAACACAAACTGTTTGCTCAAACAGGCTTATACCACCTTCACAGTCATGGAATTTATTACAAATCCTTACGAATTATGAACTTGAAGTCTTTTGCAAGCATTCTTATTTAACTTGCTGAGCGTTAATTTGTTTCTATTTGTGAAAGTAGATAAGTAGAAACGATTCCTTTTCTTATATTTGTTGGATACAAATATTCTTGTCATCATTGCACTGGACTACACATGTTGCAATTGCGCATTTTATTTCCTCTAAGGCGTCGTATGACACAGAATGACCAAATCTAATCATTATCTTTGCAATTTCACATGACAGACAATACTGCAAGTCTTATACATGTGAGGTCTTTCTTTTTCTACATTTGACATTATAGATAATCTCATAGGCAATAGGTGTAACCTGACGATTTATTGTAACCGATGTTGGTAACATCAAATTAGAAATCTGTACTTCAAATTTATAATCAATGATTTCTAAGTAAGACAGTTGTATAAGAAATCTGGAATTGCAAATGTTAGCTCAGATATACATGTATCTGACGGAGTTCATGGAATAGATACTTTAGCGTCTGACAAGATAAGACATTTGGTTGCCTTTCCAAATAATATACATAAATGACAAGATATCGACTGCATCAAACTTCTTATCTCCATCAGAGAACTTCAAACTTGCAACATTATCAGGAACAGAAGATTAATTGCTGCTTCAATTATCTTACCTTTCTGTCCGCTTTTACAGTAATCAATATTAGGACTGTTATCATATGATCGCCAAAATGCATTTTTGTCCAAAAAAATATGTTTCCAGTCCTCATTTATAGTACAGGAATTTATAGTTAAAACATCTATTCTGTAATCTTAAAAAATCTAAATAAAAAAACGTAATTTTCGGTTCAGATATAATTATTACTTTCAGGGAATTTAAAATATATGTATCATGTTTATTTCAATTTCTCGTGCCAATTTATTGAAAGCAACATCAAAATCATTCACAGATCGTTTCATACTTTTCTTTCTATATAAACACTTTACAAGGCTTTTCCGACAAATCGCATTATAAAAAAATTCATTTCATTATGTATGCCGTTAAAGCAGAAAAATAGTTTCCTCATAATCATAATATTGACACCTTCTTAAACTTTGACCTGTGTTTTTCTATTGTGAAGGAACTTATCTTTCAGACATACAAACACATTAACTGTTTCTATGTTCTTGCTATCATTACAAGTGTGCTACTTATCGGTTCTCCCTCGGTTTTACTTTTGATGGGAAAATGTCGAAATCTGCTTGCTTGTATACATTTTTGTATGGTTTGTAGCAGTCTTTGTGATTTGTACCCCAATACCCCCAGCAAAGCTATAGTTTAAACTGGCCACCCATTTTAAGTAGAGGCTATTTTTTTCTGCATGAATGAACACATTGTTTTGAAAATCTTTAGTCGAAACTTGGTGTCTATTCAAAATTCCGTCGTATGTGTGACTAGAACTCGAAACCCTTCACTTTGCTACGTTATGGATGGTTTAACAATCACCTTACTAACTACGCCATGTCTGCCATGTATACTTTTAGATTAATAAACATATTTATTTTTCAACTCGCATTTTGGAAGAAAAACATCAAAACTTGTATCCCTAAATAGAAGTTTCCTATTATGTCATTTAAAACTTAACGGTTTGTCTTCTCTAACCAAACGGTCATACCGATGGAGCTATGGAGACCACAAAGAATTTTTTTTTTAAATAACTAATACTTATTTTACCAATTACAATTGTGGTAGTTGATATAAAACTTTGCAAAAATAACCGATACCCTACGCGAGATTCGAACCCTCGTCACCACCCATTACATTACATGTACATACCTACATTTGTACTAAATTTTAAAGTGATCTCGAGAACTATAACACCACCATGTCATGAAGAAATTCTTGTTAATTTGCGTACTTAGAGTTAATGAATCAAAACTAGTCAAAGGATTTTGAAAAACGTATAATAAATGAATAAAATAGTTTTTGTTATCGTACAAGGTAGATACTGTTACGGAACATTTCAAACACAAGAAGTGATCAATATTGAATCTAGAAGACATATTTTTCCACACTCGTGCTCAGGTAAAAGCCTGGGGGGCTAACATCCCCTCGGCCTTCATCTGCCTCCCAGATTCAATACCAGTCATTTCTTTTGTTTAAAATGTACGATATCTTATACATAGTCCCTTTTAACCGTTTTACCAATTATCTTTTAGAAGATCCACTTTTCCTCCTTTATGCTTTTTTAAAGTATGTCACATTTGTTCCGGAAAACTTTCCAAACTACATATTTGCCAGAACAATTAATTAAACATAATTTTCCAGTTCAGCTTCAACAAATGGTCTGTCATGATAATATTTAAACAAAATTTTATGTAGGTTTACGATCAACAGTAAAAGTCAACAAGGTGTGTGATTTTATTAGAAAGAGTAATAATAGGAAAACATCGGACGGAGAAGATTAAGAAATAATTCATGGGCGCCGGTGGTTTGTTGAAGATTTACATATGGGTGGCCATTATTTTCGTTAATATTTTACCCAGAGCGTAGCGTAGCGGAGCGAGGGGTAAAATAAACGAAAATAATGGACACCCATATGTAAATCGACTACAAACCACCGGCGAACATGAATTATTTCGATTCTAATATGACATTTAATTATCTTCGCGGACCTATAGTGTACAACGTAAGGACAGCCATTGCATACGATTTACTGACGTTTTTGTGCACAAAACATATTATGACGTCGTCTGTTTCAGCGTAAAAACTGTTGTGAAGTCGCTCATATGTTATATGAGATTGATATTGGATATTGGAGATTTTCATATAGCTGGTCGTCATGGTTTCCATTGTTCCCATATTAGAATATTAATTTTCAAATGGGTTTTCCAAATTTTCCAATTCACAGAAAAAACAAAGATTCATAAATTTCAGTATTATTTAACTGACTCAAATTCAAATAGTTTATTAACTAGAAACAAGTAATATTTGTTGCGTATTTTTTGTACATTGGTCATTACTTTCTAACTATTAGGTAGTTGTTTCGGTTAATGACCCGAGTTGTTATGAATATACATTTTTCGTTATGTGAAAAAAAAACAGTGTTCCAAGAGATTTAACAAGAAGTTCACCTTGAGTCAATTTCCAGCTGTTTCAGGACCATTTACGAAATAAGCGTTGACAATAGAGCAATGTTTGGTATAAAGCGTTTATCACATATGACGAATTCTTTGCATGATCCTTTGTAAAATATTGCCCTACAGTTTATTTACAATTTTTCAGTAAAATGTTGTTACATCTGATGGTATGAGATATATGTAGGCCTACCTCCCGCGTATTTTCTTTTCCATTTAAAAATATCTGTAGAATGAGAAACAGTAAGAGAAAAAAAGTGGCAAAAGCTTATTTTGGCTAGCATCAAAAGTTAACATTTAATCGTTTTATTTTAGTAGAGAGCATGTGGTCTAGTTTGAGTTTTTCTCACATGATACATCATGTACAAAATGAAACAAACGTGCTCCTCTTGAAAACGAAACAAAATTACACACATTTTACAGAAGAATAATTTAGTGTTACATCATTTCATTTTCAGTGAAATTAAAAAGATAATTACTGGTTAATTCAAGTATTTGTATATGATGGATAATTATGATATATGTATTGGATTTTTTTTTATATCATTTTCAATATCATCCCTCAACCCAACTCAGCCCTCTTGCGATCGTGTTTCGGAATGATATTGGATATGATATTAAAAATGACATATTATAATTTTTATTTATTTATGTAGGTCCTGGTAAAGCTGCACAAGAGTGATGGTTTTGACATTTCTGATAATGATGGTAATGTTTTTATTCATAATGGAGATGGATGGAGTAAGGTATGTTCATAAGTTTCACCAAGTGTCTATATTTTAAGCCCATTTTACACGAAGGGCTATAAATGCTCAAATTCAGAAAGACTTGTTGGGGGTCTATGATGATATGTCTCATTCAATTCTAGTCGGAAATAAGTATGTCATCTTTTCCCCTAAAGATGCACTTTGTTTTGTTCATTAGATAAAAGACCCATATGAGGATATTTTCGTTTGTTAAATTGTACTGCTGATATTTCTATAGAAAATTTCTGCATAGCATTCAACAAAATTTGCAATGCATATAAACAGCTAAACAAGTGTTACTTATTAACATTAAAAAAACTTTCTGGTAGTCCAAAGATATTCAGCAGAACTGTTATTTGATCAAACCAAACCAAACTTTGCTTGAAAGTTTTTATAAGCTATTGCCTTTGTTTATTTTTTTCTTCTTGTTTTTTGTGGTGAAAACGAATGAAGTAAATGATGATTGTAAATATTGTCCCTTTCATTACACAAATTTCATTTCCTCGGGTAAAATGAAAAGCCAGATTACCTATAAAAGGAATGATTTTTATTTCTAAAATATTAATTTTACAATTTTCTTTGCAGTAATGTTCCTCCTCTAGGTCTAAACGGCTTGTATATGTATATTCCATCACCTTCTACGATTCGCCATCTTCGCTATCTGAGGGTAACGATCCGCTCCTCTCCTCTTCTTGAAGAGGAGAGGAGCGGATCGTTACCCTTGGCGAGCGAAAATGCCGATTCACACGCGTTTTTTCTGCTGTTCAATGACCGTTACCTTACTTTCTAATCAAAGCTTTAACAACAAGGTTAAACATTTCAAAAATAATTAAATACAGTTAAAAAGTATCATTGAAGATAATTATGAACTATGGTACAACTCGCAAACAACTTATTACTGAGGCATACTTGCAAGCTTGACCTCCTTTGGCGGATGAAACTCGCAACAATAAACCGTCTTCTGTAAGTGATAATCACCCGCTGCGGGTCATAATTTTCATCCGCCACTGAAACGTCTTCTGCCAAGTGACATGCCATCGAAACATTTTCGATACAGACAAATAAAAGACAACTCCACTCGGATAATACATTGACTTATAACCATTCATGTTATTATTATACTAACGGATGGCTATTTTGAATAATTACTTTGCGTTTCTGAATCTTTCTTCGATTTTCTGCCCTGTCCTTCAGGTTGAAAACCATAAGTCCGACGTGTTGGGTTCTTTAAGCAAGCTTCCTCTCCCACTTGTCATTTTCATTATTTGTTTTTTGTTTTAATTTGTACATTTATGGTTATTTTACCTTTTAATTGCTGTCTACTACTACCATTTTCATTTTGTTTATACATACTTTCTGTTAAGTAATATACTAGCATATATTAAACTTAACATTAATTTCTATAATTTTGATTGGTTGACCATGCGTGCGGTATTTTGATATACCACCTCTCTGTTGAATATACTGCCTGCTCTAATAGTACACTGATGTAATTGACATTACTTGAAGTAGCAACACAGTCAAGATCTTCAGTATAATATAACACATGCTGCCTTTAATTTCAGATGGTATACTAGATTACCACATTTAGAAAAGAATATAACCCTCGACTACCGTCTCGGGTGATATACTTCCTTCGTGTGGTAATCTAGTACACCATCCTCAATTATAACCAGTATGTGTATAATGCCACTCATATGTAATTTTTCTAACATATAGGGTCTGTAAGTCTCGTTGAATTTTGAAACTACCGGGTTCAATTTTGGTACCCGGAAGTTGCATTTTCCACAACAAAATATGACGTACCAAACAAAAAATCTAACGTTATAATCCAAAAACGTCATGTATTGGCGGGAAACGTTTTTGAATTTTTATTTCATCGCGAAATCTCGGTGTCACATGACGAGACTTAAAGACCCTATTAGCAGTCGACTATCGCTGAAAATATCCTTTTGTTCCCATCTCAGTCATTTTAAAGTGTTTGGAATGATTGTACTCTTCAAAGGACATCGACAATCTAGACAAACTTATTGTAAATGCATTTTCCCTTGAAAACGGTGGTTCGGTTATTTTGGTTGCTTCTGGGGATATTTTACGAAAAATGTTACCAAAAAAAAACTGCAGATAGAAATTATCAAAATCAGTAAAAATTGCTTTCGAGTGGTAATTTCAGTGGCAAAATCTTCTATATTTCTTGGGAAGATTTAATGAATACGCAGAATTCATATGCTTAATGAAAAATGGTCATACCTCTTTGTCACAATAGCCCATTCGACGGTTTCCTTTGAAAACTGAACTTAACTGGAGATAGCTGCCAAAAGGGACCATTGTATAAAATGTTAATTTATAAAATGAAAACCTCATTGATCCCCTTTTTTGGAACTACAATGTACTATGCCAGATTGAACCAAACTTGATCAAAATAGTCCTTGGCAAGTCCCTATTTAATAAACTATTTGATGGGTTCATGTCAATTCGGAACTGGCCGTATGGTAACATAATTTCGATTTTTGTAGTCATCGCTTCCCTTGTTCCTTCGGTATTCTACTGCCGTTGTTTTAAAGACAGAACACTATTGCAGTTAAGATTCTTTCCATATTATTTCTTATAGTTGTATCTGTTACTTTATTATCACTATCAGTTTCTTGTACTGAAACTATGAGACATATAAAACCCAACTTGAAATGGCTCCTTTCAACATTTGGTCCTTCTGAATCAACGTGGTCTGATTATTTTTAACAATCTTGGTAGCTGCGAGTTGCAATCAAAGGAACGACTTTTTTATGGTCAAATCATAAGTTTTTATCAGAGTTATGCCCCAACTGAGCAACTCATTCCCCTGACAGCCTCATGTAATTCTACGGTGAAATGATGACAAGTCCTCGTGTGAGGTCGAGAAGTCTTGAGGGATCGATTGAAGGTCCGTTACAATTCGGGAAATGATTATCTAAAGCTATCTTGTAGATATTTTTTAGAAAAAAAGAAAATCGTTTGAGTCGGGGATTATAGCGTATTTTGGGGTGGGGGAGACGTGTGGTTGTACTTGATGCTAGACAGAGCTTGAGACGTGATCGAATTCAACACTTGGAATGGTCGGCATAATTGGTTTAAATATTGAAACCCAATCAATTATCTTTTTTCACGACCTATTTACGACTACACCGAACAGGCCCGATCGACTGACGGCGTTTCTCGACTTTATGACTACGACCTGAACAAGACTTTCTTTTTAAGGAGTATGTACAGTAAGGGATATATTTCGCCCCTAAAATTAAGACCCTTATATTTGATGAAATCATGTCTCAAAATGAAATTCAATATCAGTTTATGATAAACTTCGACAGCTTTTGTCCAAGTCCTGTTTGTTTGTAGAAGTTGCACATTTCAGTACAGGAAAAATAGAGTGCATGCCAGTGAAAATGAGATTTTTGCATGAAAATGTAATAGTTTTATATATTATAATAATATCAAAAATCCCATTAGAACAATTATGCACTCTCTGCTTCCTGCACCAAAACTTGACCAAAAATTGACGAAATTTTTTCGATTTTCGGTATATTTGGAAGATGCATTTGTTTTGCATATGGTAGAATCAGGGGTAATTTGCATAGCGGCTATGTTGTCACTCTAGCTTGTCGGCCATGTTTAGTTGAAATGAAAAGGGAAGATATTGAAATTCTGCAAAATATATCTAATAATGCACATCAGAACATATTTGTCCGCATCTAGCATGGATCTGCACATTGTTACACATATTCTATACATAAATATTTATCTTTAATAATAAATATTTCCGGCCAATTAAGTTTGAAATTTGAGGCTGGATCTAGAAGTCATTGTAAAACTGCTAAGTAAGCTATCTTTGAAAGAAGAATACATATGAAAGATAAATAACTTAATACCGCAGTTACTGTGAATTTATTTTCTGCATATGCGCATTTCGACAACAAATATCTCATCAGTGCAGATAAAATCTAAACGTTGGGAAGACCATAAAATCAAAGATGTTCAAAAACTGATAGAGAGTAAATAACCAATATGATCTAAATGTAAAGCCAAGATCAGCTGGAAACAGAGGTTTGCATGAGGGAGATACTCCTTAGTTTTCAACAAAATTAACAAAAATTTAGATATAAATGTGTAGCAAATTTGTCCACATATGACGGTGAAATATAACTCACATAGATTCAAAAACAGTTGTCCTTTTTAAACTTACTCATGAAAATTTCCTGCCAAATTAAGTTGAAAATGTGTAATTCCATGCTTTCCAATGACGGAAAATCCTTCTGCAGACGGATTTTAACCACAACATCAATACAGTACATATAAAAAGACGGAGGTAGTATGAAAATAATTCGGAAAACTGAGATCTGTTTTCAAAGTTTCACTTTGATAAAGGGAAGTAATTCTCCAAAAGGGGTGTGGTCACGTGATTTTATCTCATGAATAAAATACCCCCGATTCCTCCTTATGGTGACGTCACAATCAGGATTCTTTAACATTACTGAACACATTTACTTGAGTTTTGAATTAAGCAATGTATCAACTGTGATATACCAACTAAAGTTAAAAGGAAAACTCCATTTGAAAAAAAAAATAGCCAATTCTGGGGGCCAAATATGCCTTTTACCGTACATGTACATACTCATTTAAAAATGAAAAACAAATGGTGATCTTTGGAGTTCATCAGCAGATCAGTTACCTAAATTCACAGTGAAATTGGTATTTTGCTATTAATTTACCCCATCGTTGAATTTACATTTAAGTGACTGAATTTTCATCAGAAGTGTATACCAACATGACTTACCAAACTTAGTTTGAAGTACAATGTATGTATTTAATTTGTGTATATTTTTCAGCAGTTTTGGTGATTTATACCATTGATTGATAAGTGTAATTTCTCCTGTTTTTTTTTTCTTTTTAATACTATTTTTCTACTATATCGCGGTTTTATAAACAATGACTGGTTCACTCTTAAGTGTTGCGGTTTGTTGATTTGTATTTCAACGCAACCATGTTGGTAATTTGGTGCTTGTACATGTTTAATTTCATGCAATATGTTTGCCGATTTTTTTATTTCAAACTGTGTGGTGCCGGAGGTCATTCCTTGCCGTGTTTCGTGAAATTAATACAAAAGCAACATGGAAGGCAAATTTAGAATTCTTGTTCCTCGTTAAAGGACATTAAAATTTCTGCCCGTATGTGTACAACAACCCCTGAAAATTTGCCCCTTCAATCTGATAGGTTTTGTATTGCCACGTCATTAAATTCTCACTTTCCTGTAGCAATTCAAAGGATAATTAATGAGGTTCTTTGCAATAATGTAACACATAATGTGTCTAAATAGGTACATGTAGTTTATATAATTACATGACTATTTTTCGCTCTCAGTCACTTAAATGTCGCTGTAATAGAACAAGAATTGTTGAAAACTCTACAAGGGAAGACAAAACAATTAAAATCGGTTAAAGAGCCTACATTTGAAGTTAAGGGAGTATGAGTGTCAGAAATTTTGTAATTAGAATTAAAATTCTGACCTTTTGTTTTGAAGAGCACTGCTAATGGAAAAACTTGAGCAAAACATTTTGAAAATCCATGAAGGAATTTTTTAGATATATGACGTCAAAATTTTGTCGGGAAACAGTTGTCTCTAGAGTTTTCCTTTAATTTGCATAAGATGTTAAAATGCATTTAAATATATGAAAATATAATTGGAAGTTGATTAAATTTTATACATTGTCTATTTTATACATTTTGAAGTGACCTATGACCAAGAAAATTTGATCCAATTTTAACACTGTTTGAATGGATAAAACCCGAGGGTATCGAAATCTGAGGCTCGTACTCCCTTAAACTAGAAATCTTTTGTACGATGCGGCTTCACTTATATAAGATTTCTACTTGTAGCTTAACTCACGATAATATAAAGTATTTTACATTCGTTGAAAATGGATATGAATTTTTTAACTTTGCAGTATATATGTACTATTTTTTTAAGAATGCAATTTAAAAGGAGATCTGTATACATCTGAGGAGAAATGCAATTCATGTATTTATTCCCGTTCGATTTAGAGTTGTTTAGAACATCTTTTCACTCGAGATAGAAATTTTCGATTTTCAACATGCGTGCTTTACCGGTCATGTTTAAATAGAAATGTAATTGTCAAAAGAGATATTTCTAATAAACTATCAAGCTGATTTTTTCTCCAAATAATTTGTATAAAACTTGAAACACGTAAAAGGACATGAACTACTCGCGGAAATTAAATGAACAACAGTTGGATAAAAAGTCGTACAAATGTTACCAACTGCACTGAATCTGAGGAAACTTATTATGATATTCATTACATTTAAATACAATTAGTTGTTTTAGACTTAGCAAATTTAAACATAGATTAAGTATTGTCAGAGTGTTATTTTTATCATGGCAGACTGTTTTTGTGAAGAAGGGTGGTATGAAATATGTTGTCTTTTCAATTATATTGAGAAAAGTGGGAAAAATAGAAGCGAACGTTTCAGCAATATCAACAGCAGTAAGAGACGCTATTGAGAGGACAATTTTAGTAAAGGTAAATGTATTAATTAGTCAGCATATCCATGTGTATATCTTGTCTTGCTATTTGATGAAATTGCAATTTAAAAACCACTATACTAAAACATTACTGTTGATTAATGACGCTATATCTGTTCGTACAAATGTTAGATCTGCCGGAAGTTTAAAACACGTTCCAGACATTGTCGAGTGCACACTGACTACTGTTCTCTAAATTAGTATGGATCGGTTGAATACATCGCTGGATCTTTATCTTGTTTAATTGCTAAATTGTCTATTGATTTTTTTCCCTGTTGGAAACAGACACCAAGCACACTGCGATAATATTCATGCCTCAAAGTATTTTAAGTCACAAGTGGATCTTTATAAGTTCGAAATATTTCTTTGAAAATCTTGAATCCATATTATTTTCTCAAGTGCAATTCCTAAAATCTCAAAATATTTGATTTCCCTCCTACTGAAAGCCTTTGGCACTTTAAAAACATGTTCTCTTCTACTCAAATAGTTGATTCGTTTACTCCTATTAGACTGAATAATCATTTAAAAATTCCATTGCTGGTTTTCTTATGATTCTTCAAAAGTTTTACTGGCAAAAATGCATTTTAAAGAAGCACAACTTTGAAGGGCTGTGCAAAGATGAACCAATCAAAGAAGCAAAGTTCCATATGAGTTATCTCCCCTTATCTTATTTTCTAGTGTTTAAATGCAATTTATTACTCAAAATTCATTTCCTAAATTAGAAACTAAACTTATTTTCGAAAATTGTATATGTATGTAATTCTATAAATTTACCGTTTAGATTTTATCTGCGATGAAGCGGTATAAGTTGTCGAAACATGCGAAAAGCGCATATGCAGAAAATAAATTCACAGTGACTTCGGTATTTAATTATTAAGAATCTTTTTTTTCATGTCCTAACCACTGCCAGACTTTCCCTGTAGACATCCTTTTAAATGTTTCATATCATAATGTTCAGATATCAACATAATTATAAGTTAATGATAATCGATTTTCCTATTGTTTAGGCTGAAGATATAGAAATAAACCACAACAGAGTTTTTATGGTAGACCTTAGACATGCAGGATACTATGAGAAAAAAATAAATCTAACATTTCCTCCGAGTGCTATCGATGACTCAGAGTTTTCAAAAGTGAATGTGATTGGTGGGTATATTAGTGTAGAAAAGACTGGAATTATTTTAGGGATATCCCACCCTTTCAAGTGAAAGACTACAATATTGCTGTTGACTATTAATGTCATTTTTTGTTGCGTCGGCGCTATTCTTCTACAGCCTTAGATGAAGGCTTATATTATCTTTCTTTAACATTGTGTAGTAAGTTTCAGATTTTTAATAATAGTCCAGGTGAAACGAAAGGCATCATGGTGTCATTTTTAAGCATGTCCTACTGTTGCACATGGTCTGTATAGATAGACTTTAAACCTTTAGAAAATTTGGTCCATCTTCTTACTTGGATGAATTACCTACAAAATATTAAAACATGATAGCTACTGGTTAGTCTGTGGTAACAAGAAAAATCTGAAGACTTAAATTTTTTAAAATGTTAATCTAATTCGATTTAAAATTTCATGGAACTCTGAAAATAAATCTTTTCGAGTTGTTCCTTGTAACACTATTTTTTTCAAAGTTTATTTTTATTCAGATGTAAAAAGTCACTATCTAGGTTATTGATATATCCGGTATTGATTGTCAAACTTAATTATTTATTTACAAATGTATAAATTATGATAGTTTGGAACAAAAAAGTAAAGAGCAATCTAAAAGATGAACGATGGAATGAGAGTAGAGTTTTTCAAGAAAAATAACCGAAATGTTTTTTTCTAGGTGACATCGTAGCTTTATCATTAGAGGGATTTGGAAATGTTGTCAGACAATCATGTGGAAATGGTGAACAAAACCTGTTGACATTTTCTCCACTTGTATATGTTACTTCTTACCTCCAAACGACAAACAGGATTACACAGGAGTTAAATACTACAATCAAAGACTTGCTGGAACTAGGTACATGTATTATTACTTTTTGTCTAATTAGATATGTTTTAACTCTCTCTCCTGGACTCCAGTTTTGAATATTTTTTCTATGTTAGTGAAGGCAAGAAAAAGAGCTTCAGTGTAAAGTATCCGTATAACTCGGCATAGATTATGTGTTCTACCTTATAAATACTCAATTAATCATGTACAATATTTATTTATTTAGACTAGGTAATCAGTTTATCGGTATGTGTATGAATTTTCTTTGATCTTATAGAGCAAATACTTTCGGTATAACCTGATATTTTTGTATTTTGTGCGGTCAAAATACGAGAACAAAAATTGGCAAAAGTTTATAAGGCCACGCCTACTTTGTGAATCAGCACCTGAATTAATGCATTACAAAGAAATCATGATCTGAAATATCGTTAGATTGTACCATTGCTTTTGCAAATCAAAAATTGTTCTATTAAATGTTTTTAAATTATTTATTTGCCAATAAGAAAAATAATAGAAGTTTTGTTTCTGATGCTTCGAATATTATCTTTAATTATGGGCTGTCCAAAAAGCTAGCTCGTCCATTATTGTCGACAATATTCCGAGTATCAGAAAGAAGGCTTCCATTATTCTATATTTAGAGACTATTCATATGTTTAGTAGGTATTTTACAACTTGCCTAATTCATAAGACGACAATTGTTAAATAATGCTAAGGTGCTGGGGACAATATTGATTCTACTATGAGGTATGAGCAAAGTTCATTGTTGCACTTCAAGATAAAGACATACATAAAGCATTGTTAAAGTGCTTGGTTTGATACCAATGCATTTGTCTCATAAACAATCATTCAGAGGATATGACAAAAATGCACACGAGACAAAGTCTCTACAAATGCACACTCAATGAAGCAATGGATATTTTTTTTATGTTCCTAACCTTGAAGTCACCATGTGCCTTCAACAATGAGCTTTGTTGATACAAAAATAGTAAGTTCAAGATGACCCCTAACACCAGCTTGAGCGAAATTCATTGCTATATGTGGAGCAACGCTACATCCATGCTATTTTACTCATGGATACGGGATCGTCAACAACATAAAATTTACCGACAAAGTGTTCTTACAACAGCAGCTATCCTTTGCCCGACATAAATACTGATAAAAGACATTTACAACATAATAACAACCACATAGCGCTCATCGAGTCAATCGCACGAAAACTTGGCATCATAAAAATAGTGAGAAATTATTACCTCAAACTGATGTTCAGATTAACTGTATAAAAAGAAATACCCTTATCAATAATTCTATTAAATATGTTACTGTTTGCAAATTGTTATACTTTGATTCAGAAAAGTGCTTGGATTTAAAAAAAATAGAATTTTTACACAGCTGATACTTGTAATGTTATGATTAATGCTTGAAAATACGGATACATAATGCTTAGCCACATATCAAGGGTAAGTTAGTTATTGTAAATAATAACTAAAACCGAAAGTTACTGCAAAGTTAGGTTTTGTCGATTGTTATTTCAACAACATTTCTCTTCGGCGCAGATAAAATCAAAACATTTAAAAGACAAAAAACTGAAGGATGTACCTAAGGTGACAGAGAACAAATAACCAATATGATCTAAATAGAAAGCAAATATTAGCCAAGGACAGAGCATTGCACGAAGGAGATACTCCTTAGTTTTAATCAAAATTTACCGCAATTTAGATATTGCAAGTTTCAAAAAAGATCGATTTTCCGTCCAGCATCGAAGTACTGACTACTTGGATGGTGAATAACCTCGGAGACTATCAACCCAGCAGCAAATGCACCGACACAGCGGTAACAAAACATATCAAAAAATGAGGTAACAGTGTATTCTGCAGATGGTCATTTCGACAACATATCTTTCTTCAGTGCATATAAAATAAAAACATTTTGAAGGTTGATCTTTCATTTCATATCTTTTCAGTGTTGTGCTATATCGTTTCAATAGGATATGTAAGTCTCGTCACGTGGAACCAATGATTCGTGACAAAACGTATACCAGCGGCACTGATAATTCACGATCGATAAAACGTGTTCCGGTTGCACCAATAATTTTAGATAAAACATTTGCCAATGGCACCGAGAATTCACAATGAAGTGTGGGTAATCAGCATCGCAATTAAACGATCAAATGTGTGTCGGCGGCACCTCGAATTCACGATAAAACATGTGTCGGTGGCACCGATAATCCACGATAAAACGTGTACCAGCGACACAGAGAATTCACGATAAAGCGTGTGTTGGTGTCATCGAGAATTCACGATCAAGTGTGCGTCGGCGGCACTGAGAATTTGCGATAACAAGTTTCCCACTGACACCGAAAATTCACGATAAAAAGTTTCCATGCTAAATATGTATTTTGCACATTTTGTTTTTGTTTAGTCATATTTTTTTTATTAAAAAAAGCAACTAACTTTTACAATTTATGTACCCGAAAGTTTCAAAATCGAACGGGAATTTTACAGACTCTATCATGTTTATTGTGCATTTTGTTTCAGTTCCATAAAAATATAAAATGTGCATTTTGTTTAAGTGTAGTATGAATTGTTATACTCGAGGACAACTGATTTAAATTTGCATTTTAGCACCAAATTCAGTATCTTATAAATAATAACTACTTTTAGGGTATTTTTAAACTTTGTATGCGTTTTCATTAATTCATTTTAAATAAAACGGGATAAATCTAACTTTTTCTTCTGTACCGATATCTTATTTCTATGTTTTTTTATTTCATATTTAATACACTGTCTCTGATAAGCTTTTGTGGTAAAAAAGCCAATAAAATTAATCTTGACCTTTTATTCGTATTCTTATGAAAAGATTGAGTTCCTCAACTACATTTAGTAACTAATTGCGTTTGTCTTCCAACCCGTACTTTCATCGTCCATTAAACTTGACTGGTATATTAAGAGCATGCTTTGTTTTAGAAATTTTATTTAAATTTGGATTTGTCGGACATATGTAGTGACAAAAAATGATAAATTTCTACAGTCATAATGCACACAATGCATATAGATAATAAATGTAAATACTTTCAGGATATCAAAGACAGCTTACTTACATGAGAAAAGATGGTTCTTTTAGTAATTTTGGAAAAACTGATAAAGCTGGCAGTACATGGTAAAATGATTTAAAATTATCGTTTATGCAGATGTTCGGGCTATGTAACTTTAGATTTAAAACTGTAATTGTCTGAACGTTATTTTCAGTTATTACCAATGTCATGGTATACGTGATGGGATATATCAGACATTTTATGTAAATAGTAAAGTAATAAGTTGAGTCACATACATTGTCAGTAAGACAAGATGTTACATAGAATCAAACCATCTGCTAAAAGCTGTTGCAAAATATAAGAGGACTGATTACTTATTACACTTTGGTGTCATGTACAAAGTACAATCCTATACAACAGGAAATATATAAGGTAACAATAAAAACAAAACAAAAACAAGAATAAAACGGAAAATATATGTTCTCTAAAATCAAACAAAAAAAATATCAACTCTTTTTTAAAACAGAAGGATTTTGTGCAATATGAGGGTGAGCGTATTCCCTCGCGTTATTTTGACTAAAAAAGAATTCACAATTAGTCCAAAAGGTTGCATGACAATCATTTGGTGACACCAAACTGTAAAATACCTTTAAATGGGATTTTGGTGTGTTGTATAGTTTCATCACAATCATTTGGTGATACTCAACCGTGAAATTTACCTATCAAATGAGTTTTTGATGTGTTTTATAACTTGGAGAAAATTGCATTCTATCAATAAAAGAAAACAAATGCAAAAAAATAGAAGAAAAGTGCTTACAACATCAACTTCATATTAACTGGATGAAAATCTTTTACTTTTTTATTTAAAAACACGTTTGTACAGCGATGGAAACGTTTAGCATTCCCTACCACACGCACACGATTCACACGATGAACGCACACGGTTCACACATTGGGCGCACAAGATTCGCACGAGGAATGATACAGAAAGTTCTAAATCGTGTATCGTGTATCGTGTACCGTGTACCGTGTAACGTGCACCGTGACGGTTAAAAAATCTTATATATTTTCATGAAACGAACTCGAAATGAAAAATATCAGCGTGCAATTAAAAGTCGAGATATTCTAAATTTCACAGCATAAATAAAATGGTATTTTACAATGTGATACATAAAGATAAAACCAATGTTAATTTTGACAAAAGAAAATACTAGTAGTCAGTTTTCTATATGAAATAGCGTGTTACAAACTTTCTCCCGGGAACTGTCTCCACTTTTGCCGTAACAATATCAGAGTAGGGTCGACAAAAGCTTAAAATGTTGTTATTTTGTCAGAAAAATCAGAGACATATAAACATATAGACGTATCTATATGTCTCTGGAAAAATAAATAAATTAAATAAACAACGTTTAATCAAAAATAATTTACGTCAAATAAAAAAGTCCTGATATATACCGTAGTAATGAACCTAAGAAAAGATGCATTACCTTTAAATTAGATTTACACATACTTAAATTGTCTTATAATTTCAACATAAATATATAAGAAAGGGCACATTTTTTCTATTTCATTTTATACCAGTGTCCACAATACTAAAACTTGCTATAATTTAACAATGATAAATATAAAAGAAAGGGCACATTTTTCTCTGTTTCATATCATACTAGTGTCCGCAATACTAAAACTTGATATAACTTAACCATAAATATAAAAGAAAGAGCACTTTTGCTCTATTTGATATTATACCAATGTCCGCAATACTTAAACTTGATAGAATTAACCATAAATATAAAAGAAATGGCATTTTTTCTCTATTTTATATTATTCCGGTGTCCGCAACGCTAAAACTTGATAAAACTTAACCATAAATATAAAAGAAAGGGCACTTTTTCTCTATTTTATATTATACCGTTGTCCGCCACACTAAAACTTGATATAATTTAACCATAAATATAAAAGAAAGGGCACATTTTCTCTATTTTATGTTATAACGGTGTCCTCAATACTATAACTTGATAGAATTTAACCAAAAATATAAAAGAAAGCACACATTTTCTCTTTTGGCATTGTACCGGTGTCCGCAATATTAAAATTTAATATAATTTAACCATAAATATAAAAAGGGCACTTTTTCCCTATTTTGTATTATACCGGTGTCTGCAATACTATTAGTTGATATAATTGACCATACATATAAAAGAAAGGGCACTTTTTCTCTATTTTATATTATACCAGTGTCCACAATACTAAAACTTAATATAATTTAACCATAAATATAAAAGAAAGGGCACTATTTCTCTTTTTCATATTATACCGGTGTCCGCAATAATATAACTTCATAGAATTTAACCATAAATATAAAAGATAGGGCACTTTTTTCTCTATTTTATATTTTATTGGTGTCCACAATACTATAACTTGATAGAAATAACTAAATACCGAAGTTACTGTGAATTTACTTTCTGCATATGCGCATTTCGACAACTTTTGTCTCATCAGTGCAGATAAAATCTAAACATTTGGAAGACCAGAAGCTCAAAGATGTTTAAAAACTGATAGAGAACATAACCAATATGATCTAAATGTAAAGCCAAAAATCAGCTAAGGACAGAGCTTTGCATGAGGGAGATACTCCTTAGTTTTCAACAAAATTTACGAAAATTTAGATATTGGAAGGTTCCAAATATAATCGGTTTTCGGGTCAGCACCAAAGTACTGACTACTGGGCTGGTGAATACTCTCGGGGACTAATTTAACAAGAAATATAAAAGATAGGGCACTTTTTCTCTATTTTTTATTGTACCGATGCCCGCATTACTAAAACGTCATATAATTTAACCATCAATATAAAGGAAGGGGCAGTTTATCTCAATTTTATATTATACCGGTGTCCGCAATACTAAAACTTGATAGAATTAAACCTTAAATATAAAAGATAGGGCATTTTTTTCTATTTCATACTATACTGGTGTCCGCAATACTAAAACTTGATAGAATTTAACCATAACTATAAAAGATAAGGCACCTTTTCTCTATTTCATATTATACCGGTGTCCGCAATACTATTTCTTGATAGAATTTAACCATAAATTTAAAAGATAGGGCACTTTTTCTATATTTCATATCATACCGGTCTCTACAATACTATTACTTAATAGAATTTAACCATAGATATAAAAGATAGGGCACTTTTTCTCTATTTCATATTATACCGGTCTCCGCAATACTACTACTTGATAGAATTTAACCATAAATATAAAAGATAGGGCACTTTTTCATTATTTCAGATTATACCGGTGTCCCAAATACTAAACTTGATAGAATTTAACCATAAATATAAAAGATGGGGCACTTTTTCTCTATTTTACATTATACCGGTGTCCGCAATACTATAACTTGATAGAATTTAACCATAAATATAAAAGATTGGGCACTTTTTCTCTATTTTATATCATACCGGTGTCTGCAATACTCAAACTTCCTATGATTTAACCATAGATATAATAAGTTAATCTGATTAGACTTTTATTATTCTACTATGTTGAACAGGTTGATGTAGCATTGAATGAAGTTCATTAAATAAAGGTATGCGTTCCTAAACAATAAATGTTTTTGTGACAAAAAAATCGCCAGACGTGATACTTAATCTGATAATATTTTTATTTTCGTCTTGTAAAATCGGCTGTTGTAAAAAAGGTATATTTCGAGTTGAAAAAAAAAATAATAAATAAACAACAACGGTGTTTTGCAAAAAACTGGTAAACTTATCTATAAAATGCGGAATTTAAATGAAACGAGTAAACGCACGCTACACGATACACGCAATGAACGTTACACGATGCACGATACACGATGAGCGCACACTATTTACACGATGAACGCAAACGATCTACACGATGAACGCACACGATTCACACGATGAGCGCTATATTGGGAATGTTGAACGTTTCCATCGCTGTATACGTATGCATGGAGTTGTGAAACAGCTGCTCAGTTAATGTTGGCTATTTAAGGGTTTGAACAATTCAATACCATGCGTATTGTTTTCGTAATGTTTTCGCTTTGTACTTGATATCTGAAATCTGAATTGCTCATCCCAATATAAAGTTGTAAAGAATCTGTACATATCAGTGACACTACGCATCTTCTGTAAATTGAAGGTTGACAGCATTGGTTGTGAAGTCATTTGCGCAAGCTGCACCTTTTACTAAAATTGATTCTAATGTCATGGATAGATCTATTAGATACCTACTCAATCAACAGTTACTATCAGGAGAATTCAAAGAGAGTGAACAGTTCAGTTATGAAGCTGCGACAAAGGTATCTTGATACAATTCGGGTTTTGCTTAAAATGCAAATTGTTTTTTTTTTTTGTTGTACCTTTTGAACATTATTGGCGGCATTCTAAGGTTTCCCACCTATTTTTGCAGATTTCAGCGAATTGTGATGAAAGTCTGTTAAAATTGGTAAAAATTGTCTAACATATTTGTTAACCATATTTGATTTGAAAGGGTGACCAAATATCACAGAGTTGTGATCCATCCAATCGGAAACAATGAACACCAAGGACATTCGAGACGATCACGTGGTCCATTGTGGTTTTGAATTTATTTGGTGTCATATTACTTCAGATTTATACATAATGTTGTTTTTAAATGTCCTTGAAATCAATTATATTAAGGAATAACTTAAAATCTAACAATAGAAATATAAATATATTGTGCGATGGCCACAAATTAACTATGAAATAAAATGAAAAGGTATAGTTGGCCACGATTAAAAGGTAAAAAACACAAAATGTACAAATTAAAAAACACATAAAAATGACAAAAATGGAAAGAGAGGGAGGGAAAACTGCCCAACGTTTCGGCCTATATCGCATTCGACTAGTGGACTACCGGGCTAAATACGGAGAAGAAGATGGATATGACGAGAGAAGGTAGACTTAATATCGTGTCACAGATATTACCTGTAAACATTGTGCCAAATCTTGAACATAATCAAAAAACGAGAAATAAAACATTAGTTATATGTACTATGCAAATATTAAACTTCAATACATAAATAATTTTATAGAATAGACTACTTCTTTACACTCATGCCAAAGGTCGAGCAGTTCCAAGAAAGTTGATGATTTTTTTCAAGGAACTGTCGTTGTTTTTTCACCTGCACTAGTTTGTATAAGGACTGTTACATGCATGTCCAGTATGCTGTGGTTAGCTCGCCGAAAATGTTCACCTACAGAGCAATCCTTACCATTGGTGACGCTCTGTTTATGTTCGACAAAGCGATCACCTAATCTCCGGCAAGTCTCGCCCACATAGATCATGTTACAGCGTTTACAGCCAATAGCATACACTACAATTAGTAGTACACGTGAAATAATTTTTTAGTTTGAAAACGTTAACCGGCCCTACTACTTCATCGGTTTCCCAAGTAAAAGGACAAGTCAAACAGCGAGGTTGCTTACATTTTCTAGTGCCCTTATATTTACAGGTAGTTTGAGGAGTAGCGCTCTTGAAAGAACTTGTAACAAGGTGCTGTTTAAGACTCTTTCCTTTTCTGAAAGCTGCAATAGGAGACGAATCCTGGAAAACTGCCGACATATGTTCGTCCTGGAGAACTATAGATTTGAAGTTGTTTTTGATAGCTTCGTTGTGAGGGTGGTATGTCAGGACCAACGGAACCCGGTCGTCGGTATTTCTCACCCTCTTCTCCGTAGCCTCGGATCTGGTCACTCGGGAAACTGAATTCATAGCTTGATCCAAAACTTTTCTGGGGTGGCCTTTCTTAACAAAAAAGGATTTCATTCTGTTCCGAAACGTTGGGCAGTTTTCCCTCCCTCTTTTTTCCATTTTTGTCATTTTTATGTGTTTTTTAATTTGTACATTTTGTGTTTTTTACCTTTTAATCGTGGCCAACTATACCATTTTATTTTGTTAAAATCTAACAATATCTTAACAGGATTATGTTAAGCTTGTCAAGATCTTAAAAATATCAAAATGGCTAAACAATATCACAGCATATCTGCTAGACTTACTGTAAAATTTATCTACTAGCTCTAGTGTATAAAACATATTAATAAACGGGATCTGGTGGTGTTTTTATATAATATTTATTAAGATACTTTCCACAATATTGAAATTCAGATTTCAAGAAGTCAGCTTTAAATGTTATAGAAAATTTTCAAGATTTTTAACTGGATTTTTCGTTTTAGAATTGATCTACATCTAACGACAAAATTTTGACAGCATTTGTTGTGATAGCACTCTTAGAAGCAACATTCACTGAATTAATTTCTGAAACGGTAATTGAATATAAATTAATGTAATTTTATAATATATTTGAAACATATATGTAGAATATTTAAACTTTGCGTTGTTAGTGTTGTAGTACAATTATTTCATAGTTCCACAAGGCAGTGCATAAAGCAAAACACATCAAAAAGTACGACATTAGAAACTTGAACATTCGATTGGGAGTTTTCATGTCTGAACAATGTGAAGATTAATTTTGCTTGGTTCAACTCTTTATTGGAATTCGAATCCCTATGAAGTTTACTGCACTACAATCTATATCACCAATTGTCTTTTTACAGGAATTCAGGCATCATTGAGTAAATATCTGAATGAGCAAATATTGAATCGTCTTACACGTAAAACTGGCAAAATTTACAATTCAATAGATCGTTGACCAAGTTATACATATAGTTATTATAACGAGGAAGAATTGTACATCGCTGAATGTCAACTAGACTTATATAATGTCAATATATGATAAACAAGCCTTTGGTAAGTTTATTATGTTTAATAAATAGATGCAGTGAATGTTTCGTACTAAACTGCTGTTCGTGTTTGCTTGCTTGTGACGTCGCTGTTTTGTTAAGCATAACATCATTACTAGACAACGGTAATCACGGCAATAGAGATCTCAAAGTTGTCCAATAGAAACGTCGAAAAAGTGATAACAAATCATATATGATGGATGTGCCATTACTTGTAACTCAACCAATGCAGTTCCCGTGAAAGAAATGCAACTAATTCATATCTTACTCCAGCTTCAAGGCCTCGTTGTCTACCAAAATAACTATTCGTGCAAGGAATAGGTAATTATGTTGAATCAAAAGAGAATATAGTATTATAGCCTTTGTATAGGTAATAATGGTGTTATTTCTACCTGAGAGATGCATATGGACTGACAGCGAAGCTGGATGTCGATTTGCATTTGTTGGTCGATATAACATCAAATTGACACAGTACAAAGGAAACAATTGTAATATTTTTTTAATTGAATTGATGAATATTATACAAAATATATCGCTGTATTGAGTTGGTGCGCATTACACATGAATGCCATTTCATAGTATGTATATTTGTATGTTGAATATGAAAAAGAAAGGAAATGGGGTAAATGTCAAGGAGACAACATTCCACATCCAGGTTAAAACGACCCAAAACAAAGCATCTAGGGGTCACCGTACGGTCTTCAACACAGTGAGGAACCTCTCACCATATAGCAAGCCCTAAATGGCCCCAAAAAAGGTAAAAAAGTGGATAAATCAATGGAAACAAACCACATCCAATAACCAAAATATCAAGAAACAAAAATTTTATAACGAAGACACGGACAAGCCAATCACCGACATATTCCTGACTTTGGACAGTGTAATAATTGATTGCTATCCACTATCTAATCAATTATTTTCCTTTGTATATGTATTCTTATGTAGCCCTATATTGGCCACTGATTTGATAATTAAAATATGTTCTATGTTCATTAATTGATACATTTTAAACATTACTTTAGTTATGAAGATATATTCCATTTTACAGTCCTCATTTTGAAATTTTCTTTAGTAAATATTTAATATGCCCTTGCATACATTTCCTACATTTCATAAATTGTTATCCATGAAAAAAACAATGAAAGGATATAGAGTAAATATACATGAGACAAAGTCTCTACAAATACATGGTAAATCAGCGATGTAAAACATATTTATTGTAGTTCATCATCTTCTGTCTCCGAATTAAATGTAAAGGTATATGTTGATCAATGTTTTTGTCCTTTTGAGCAATTGCAGTGACCTTTAACCATAAATCAATCCGCTAAATAAACAAACATGAAATTAGTAGATGCAAACAAAAAGTGGAAGAAAACAAATAATTTCTTATTAAGTATATTTCTGACTATAATGGTCATTAATCAGTCATATCAGTCATATATGATACATGTAAATAAAAAAGAAAGTTACACTTTGCTTTAATATCGCTCAGTCGATTTCCCTCATCAAATTTTACATTTGTTCTGGTTATAATACGAAAATGGAAACTGTAAATGACCTTTTTAGGTGGCAAGCATAAAAATTACAATTTGCGTTATTTTATGTAAGTTGCAATATCACCCGAATAATCAGCCGTTTTTTATCTGAAGTTTGTGTGTAACCTCACACTATATGGGGTGCCATGTGATTAGATTCCACCCAATTAAATAGCTTGAAAAATATATAATTAATAATATTATAAAATATACCCAAAAATGGCCAGAAATAAAAAGCAAAAGACGGAAACAAATAGTGAAAATGATATATCATTAATTTGATTTTCTTTAAGAAAAAATTTGAATGGTGGAGAAATTATTACATTATCAACTGTTTTTCAAAGATTGACTAGAAAACAGCATATAAAACAGTTATATCTCGTCTCACAAAAAACATGACATATGATGCTATAAATGTTTGTTAAAACAGAAATAAATTTATTCTGTTTTATATAATTATGAAGATTTAAGAGACTTTTATTAAATCTTATATTTATACGAAATGACATAGTATTACTAAAAGTACCTCATGCACAGACGATAATTGTATAATATCCCTGTTTTATATTTTATTGCATATTAAGTTTAGGCTTACGTCATCTTTTGAAGGCTTAGAGGATTAATTCATTTAATATAGTAATTAATCAAGGCGTTACGTTAATATACTCCGGGATATTGATTTGTTTGGCAAAAAAGCAAGTAAAAAATACAAACTGCAAGGAAGCAGTGAAATATTTCGGAACAGTTAAAACTACTGTTAGAAATATAAGAAAGAGAAACTTCCCAGCGTAGTAAAATCTTTAAAAATATGAAAACAATTTTAAATTTATTTTAAAGTCAACAGATTTTGAATTTGGTTTGGCTGAAATGCATAGATTTTGTATATTATTCAAAAAAGTAAAATTTTGCAAGTTCTAGATTTTTGAAGTTCATTCCTATTTTTTAGAGAAAAGATACAGTTGATAAAGCTATAGATTTGTCGATACATTTCCTTACCCAAGGAGCACCTGGATCTTTTAGAAGCATTTACGAACTAGTAATAGTATTGTACGCCTTGACACTTGCAAACCATTCTTTTGTGCCTGATATTTTAACAGAAATGGAGCAAAATGCGGTTATAAGAGGAATACTATTATGATAGCAAAAAGAGTATTATCATTTTATTATTATTTGTTTTATTTATTGCAGTGTTAAGGACAAACTTTGATGAGTCTTTGTGATATTTGGAGTCGACTTACAAACTATTTCAGAAAAATAAAACGGTTATATACACAAATAAATATATCTGAATGAGAAAATTATTCTTAAGGTTACTTATAGCATCAATATATTGGAATTTATATTTGCTGAAACAACCTTTGTCATTGTGATGCTATGAAGAGGCTATCTATGTTTTGCGATAATTCAACTACGGGCTAAAATCTGTTCAGTAGAAATTATATTTTTAGGATGGCGAAAATATCGAAAATAACCTCCATGATACCCTTTAACGTGGTTACTTTTTCTGTCAAAGTAGGCTTAGTAACATTTCGCACGAAAACGGATGAATTGAAATTGGGTAAAGATGACGTTGAATTTGGCATATTTTTCAAGCAACATTATTTTTTATAGGTGTGAGTAAATAGAAAATGGAGAAAAAAATGTGAACAATGCAATTACTGCCCCGAAAACCAATTTTTGTTGACAACTTTTAATATGTAAATTTAAGAAAATTTTGTTAAAAATACGGGTTATTATCATCCTGCATAGCTCTGTCCTAAGCC
This sequence comes from Modiolus philippinarum, assembly GCA_002080025.1. NCBI lineage: Eukaryota > Metazoa > Mollusca > Bivalvia > Mytilida > Modiolidae > Modiolus > Modiolus philippinarum. Next base: position 70,191 of record MJUU01020830.1, read on the forward strand.
AATTTTGGCGTTCCTTTTTATGTTCTGTTGGTAATTTATTCTGTAAAATCTTTTAACACATATTTCGGTTTATGGGATTACAAATGTCTTGAGGTGATTTGCATCTGAGAAGCTTAAATTGTCGAAATGCATATGCAAAAATGTAACTTACTGTATCTTCGTTATTTTATTCTTCATTTACATAGTATGTTAATTCCATAATGAGAATTTATTCAAACGTAAGTCGGTTTTAATAATTCCGTTGTGTCATTTAAATGATATTATCAAAGTTTATGTTATTGTAATTAAAAAGTTAGCATCTTCATTGCAGTTGCAAAATATTCAAATATAAAAGATTGAATAATTAACCCCTCCGAAAAAATAAATAAATAAATACATTAATAAAATAAATCAATAAAAAACCTTTTGTTTTGAGACAATGGCAGTAGAATATCGAAGGAACAAGGGAATATTCATTTCTTTAGGTGGTGAAAAATATTGGACAATTCCAAACACAGATGCTCAAACTATATTACACAGGCGAGGATGGCTTGCAACGTTTTTTAATGCAAAATCACTAGAAATAGAGTTGACTTCATATGCATTGCTTATTTATAACTTACGAGGCGACACTTCCAACGGTTTAAATGTCATGACGTGGCTACAAAGCCAAAGAAGTGTAAATGGTGGATTCGTTTTCACTCAGGTAATATAAAATTATAATCCCTACCTAGATCGCTATTTTCAAAGAAAAATATCAAATCAAAATTTATTTGAATTACGATTGAAAAATGGTCATGTAAGTGTCGTTTAAATTTGATTTCAAATTAGAAACGGAAGTTAAATTTTTACTAATAGACAAACTTTATAAGTGAAAGGAAGGGATTCTGTACAAAAAAACCATTTTGTTTACCTATGTACCCAAAGAATTGAATAATAAATAAGGTAAGTATTTGCCATCGTGCATGATAAGATGTAAATTTACCAAATACCCGGTACTTCATGTTTTTATGTCATTTATTCTTGGTAGTCTTTTAATAAACGATTTAAAAATGTCAAGCACTTCACAGTAATTTTTGGCTATTTTTTGAAAGTGGATTTTACCCATTTTATGCAGACTTTATGATCATTAAAAGGCTTGTCGCCACTTTTCTATGAATAGTAAGATGACAAGGAAGGCGTTCATGCATATAAACGTTCTATTTTTTTAAGTGCCAATCAAAATTCTTGAACGCAACCATTTTTTTTTCAGATCATTGTTAGGTAAAACTTCAAATATTAAAAAACAGGGACTTAACATTACTCTTTACCGAAAGAATACATTATCTAATATTACTTAAAATGGAAAATTTGTTTGCATTTTTCTTAACCGGCCTCAACATGTTTTAACCGGACCAAGCGAATTATACGCGAACTCAGCTGGCCTAAATCATTCGCCGAAACTCAGCTTACTACATGTAACCGCCCCCTGATCATTGACTATTAAAATGAGTTGTTGCATTCAGGTTATTTTAAAACAATGCTGACTTTAAAAAAATCATGTTTATAACATCATTAACAAAATGATACACCTAAAAATTAAAAAAAGGAGTATACCATACCCCTTGAGACCGAATCCGAAATAGCTATCCTAAGCCGGAAAATACACAAACATAAATGACTATTTTATTTAGATTTTTTATCATTAACTACTTGTTTTCGTTAGAATATCTTGATATTTATTCACCTTCTTCTTATGATATTATTTATTGGTATATTCTGACAATAAATTTGCGTATTTCGGGTATCCCGACTCGAGAAGGGGAAAAACTTTTACTTATTTGATTTATACCTTGATAATTAGATGGAATAACCTCGAGGAAATAAAGCCCAAAGAAGACAGCTAACAAAAATGGAGTTTCAAAATCGAAAAAAAAAAAAAAATTCATTCCTTTGTAAACTATTTGTTTTATATTATTTTGTTTTTGTATAGATTATATAAATTTGAACGAGATTAATTTAATGTTGGAATGAAATCATAATGTTAATATTATTGTTTAAACAATACGGGCTTTATTATCAAACGATACTATAACTTAGTAAAAAAAAACTTTACTCCATAGGATACTTTACTTGTCCTTCAAGCTGTGGCTGAACTGGGTGCAAAGGTGTACTCTCCAAACATTGATCTTAAAGTGAACATAAAGAGTGACAAATGGAAAGGAAGGACCTTTGATGTAAACCATGAAAACTCATTTTTCCTTCAGTCTGAAAATGTATGTCTGTATTCATTAGAAAATATTTAAAACAAGCAGTTAAAATTGTTAAACAAGTCAAACTATGCTTATTTACGAGGGGGTGGTATTTCAGGTAATACACTTATATTTCAGTCATTATTTGATGAGAATTTCAGGTAATATAGATACATTTCACCCACTTACTGGCGAGGCTGTGTGGTATTTCAGGTAATACAATGTAATTCTCACCATATAATTAAAACATATTACAATCATCTACTTCCTGCCTAATACGATGCATTTTCATTTTAGTGTTATAGTTCATAGTATTTAAGAAATGATTTATAGCATGTATATGGTTAATGTCATTTAACTATGGGTTGTGCCTTTATATTCGACTTTAACCCAGAGCGCTTTTAATTTCTAATATGAAAGAAAATGATATTTTCGATTCTGAAGCGACCTAAGGTAGGCGGATTTCCCATCTCCTTTTCTATTTGTGTCTATGACGCCACAATCTGACGTTTTCAGGCAGATATTGATTTATCCGAATCCAAAGCAAAACAGTACACATTTACTTGTCTTAATGGCAAGGTTTAAATAGAAAATGTTCTTAACCTGTATTTCTATCATAAACTTAGACGGGAAAAATAAAAAAAACATGGTTGTTTTCCAAACCCTTTACTCTCATTTCTATATAATTTTCGCATGTGTAAAGTATGAGGGTATTGTGTATTATACTGGTTAGCGATAAACAAGAGCAATGTTAAAATATTTTGCAATGTTTTTCATATGAAAAAAAGGAAATGGGGTAAATGTCAAGGAGACAACATCCCATATCCATTAAAACGACCCAAAACAAAACATCTAGGGGTCACCATATGGTCTTCAACACAGTGAGGAACCTCACACCATATAGTAAGCCCTAAATGGCCCCGAAAAGGTAAAAAAGTAAATAAATCAACGGAAACAAACCACATCCAATAATCCAAATATCAAGAAACTAAAATTGTATAAGAAGACAAGGACATTTTGATATTGTTAAAGATCCGAGGCAAACCATTTAGACACAAGGCGCATGCAAAATGCCTACGCTGCTTACCGAGGATCTATAACTATGTCAATATGAAAAACATTCAAAAATGATAGCTTTATTAATTAACTTCATTTGTATGAATTGTATCATTTGCTTTCCAGCATTTCTTTACACTCAAGTTATTCAATAATGGAAAATGATTGAATTTCAGATCCCTACTTCTGATCCTGAACTGTCTGCTGCCCCTCATGACATTAGATCAGATATTGTGGAGGTAAAACTTTTGAAGTATTAAAAAATGTAAAAAGGTTATTTGAAAGATTAGAAAGAAACCAATTAATCTACACATAAAAATATACTAAATCTTGTATAATGTAGATTAAACAACGACTGCAGGTAAACTAACACTTGATAAATTAACTACGTTAAATCAGCATGTTTACTAGTATTTCGGTAAATTATAAATACTTTTAAAATAAAGCGCATCGCTTTAAAGGAAATAAATTAGTTAAGTTTCAAATTCATGCGATATTCATTAGTCTTATACAATTCAAATAGGGTGAATTTTTAGGACATGGACATCAATTTTTTTTCATATAGTTTCATATACAAACATATTTGAAAAAAAAAATGTGTTATGAAAATTTAATCATTTTGACATAGATTTCATGGACATAGACAAACCAATTCAAAAAGCCATGAAAAACCAGGAAAAGGTTATATTCAGTCAAACTAAACAACATGGATGTACATACATGTCCATAGTTCTTGGATATCTGAACAAACGTTTTGAGTTATAACAGTATAATTAAGAAATAAAACATTGCAATCGTATATTATTGTCATATTTGCAGTATCAGTCCATTCATATAAGGAATACAGGACGTCCTATTTGAATTACAATTAAAAAAGATCACTGAGGAATCATATAGAAAGAGTCACAAAAAAATATCACAAGAATTTCCAATCAATGTTAGTCAAGGTTGTACATGTGATCAATGATCAGAGAAGCTGTGATCAACTACCACAGGAAATGTGATCAAGGATCGCAGGAATTTCCAATAAGAATTCGAAGCGTTATGATCAAATGCAAGCTTGATTGGTAACAGAGTACATCAATATAATACAGAAGAAACAAAGGATTGGTAACGAATTACGTTAATACATATAAATTTCCGAACGAATGTATTAATTTTAATCTAATGATCGTTGACCAACCTGGTGTGATCAAGTATCATAACTATGTGACAACACTGCGACCAAAAATAACAATTTTGCGATCTTTACGATCAATGATCACAACCTTGTGATCTTGGATATAAATCTTGCGATCAATGATTACTGTTTCATGATCACTGATTACGATGCACCTAAGATCAATTATCGATAAAAATACAAACATTGATTTCAATCATTGTCGGCAACATGATCACTAATCTGAAAATTCGAGTTTTCAAATTACTGTATTTAGTATGATATCAGATAAATACATCGTACTTATGTTAATAAGAAAATAAGAAAAAAATATTAACGACTTGATTTCAATCATTGTCGGCAACATGATCACTAATCTGAAAATTCGAGTTTTCACATTACTGTATTTAGTATGATATCAGATAAATACATCGTACTTATGTTAATAAGAAAATAAGAAAAAAATATTATCAACTGTGTCGTATCTACCAAATATTACTTTTGTTCATTCTATAGAATAAGCACCTAGCTTTTAGAATTTTTACTAATTCAAAATAATTAAATTCAGGTAAATGGAACTGTTACTGAATTGTCAATTGACGCAAGTGGCTCTGGATTGGGTGTTGTAGAGGTAAACCATTAACGCAAATTGATGAAAAATAACACATGCTTAAAGTGTATTATTTACGCTTCAGCTGTAAATTAAATATGCAGTCTTGAATATCATTGGTTAAGTTCAGTGTGTATTTTAGTAACTGCTTTCAAAGATGGCTGAAATGCCTCGCATCAACAAGCAAATATCAGTTCATCGTTTTGTATTTGCACACTGTGTTTTTTAATATAGCGTTTCGGCTTTTTTCTCATCACATAGTTGCCAACCATTCCGGATTGCCCGGAATGTTTCCGGAAAATAGGATCCGTTTCCGCATTCCGGATTTTATTGTGTCCATTCCGGATTGACCCTTCAATTAAAAAAAAATAATAATACGAAAACGTGGGAAGTATGGTTTGAATAAATTTCTGGCACATATGAAAATTGATATTTCCTTTGCTAAAAGTATTTTATCTTTTACGTATTTTCTGTACCAGATTCGTGATCTTTAAAATCTACTTTAGTAGAAACCGGATTACTGACTTAACCGGAAACAAACGGTGTTTGGTTTTATTTAGTTTTAAGCAAAGTACCAGTAAACATGTCGGAGGCTAAGAAACGCCGCGTCTTGCAGAAATTCAAAACTGAGTATGCGGAAAGATTTCAATCTGTCATTGCAAAATCTAATATTGACGAGTACCATGTACGGTGAAACATTTGTAATTCAGACATCGGAATAGGGCATGGCGGTTTGAATGACATAGAGCGACACGTGTCGTCAGATAGGCATAAAATGATGGCAAAATCGGCGGGGTCATCAAACATTAAAACATATTTTAAAGCGAAATGCGACGATTATTCTGCAGTAAATGCGGAAGTTATGTTCACAGAGTTTCTTGTCGAGCATAATTGCCCACTGAGCATATCTGATCATGCATCAAAACATTTAAAAAAGATGTTCCCGGACTCAAAAATTGCTGAACAGTATGGCTGTGCCAGAACAAAAACAACGGCACTTGTTGAGTGTTTAGCAACTAATGACCAAATCAGATAATTAAAATAATGCAAGCCCATTCATTCAGTTTGGCTACGGACGCGAGCAACGATTACGAGGACGTGAAGTTATTACCAATATGTGTGAGGTTATTGAACAATAACGGTCAAATTGTTTCAGTATTGCTACAAATAAGTGAACTAAATAAACCTGCTTCTTGGGAAATATATTTTGTGTGTTAGATGATGCATTGAAAGCACGTAAAATTCCCTGGAAAAACTGTTTATCATTTTCATGTGGCAATGCGTCGGTCATGACGGGTATACATAAAGGGGTAGCATCATATATCCATTAAGTTAATCCATCTGTAAACATCAATGGTTGTGTGTGCCACTTAATGCACCTTGCAGCAGATAAAGCAGCAACAACGCTGTCGTACTGTATAGAAGATTTATTAATTGACATTTACTATTTCCTTGACAAAAGCAGTTGCTGCAAACAAGAGTTAAAGAAATTCCAAAATTTGTGTCGTGTAGATACACATAAAATTTTAAAACATGTATCGACAAGGTGGTTATCACTTGGACTTTGTATAAATATATTAATATTCCAGTATGAGCAACTGAAGCAGTACTTTAATGGTGAAGCCCTTAAAATTGAAAGTAAACTTTCAAAGTCTAAACAATCAAAAAGTTCAAGCAAATCTGATGATAAATCCAGTAAAGGCAGATCTGTTTCTAGTGGTACATCCAGTAGTAAATCGACAGCTACAAGTAGTAAAGCAATGTGACATCACAGAGTAAATCTACAGGTGCCCTTGTTGGTAGTAAATCCCATCATAGCATGAACCCAGTGATAATGTGAAAGATACATGTAGTCAGTCCAGCAGTAAAAAACATACTAGTAAATCAGAAGAAGAAACCAAAAATAAATTGTGTAAATCTAGTAAAACAAGTGCTACAAGCAAAGATTTAGGGTCACACTCAAAATCTATTTCAGGTTCAACAACTAAACCTTGTAGTGACAAATTATCTGGGGTCGGGTCTAAAGCTAAGGCTGTCTCGGTGGTTGGTGACAAAAAAGGACAACCAAGTAAAGAAATTGACCTGTCTTCGTTTATGTTTGAACAAGGGGAAATTGCGGAGCAAAAAACTGTGTCAAGTTCCACACACAAAACTGTAACATCTTCAGATGTAAAGGCCACTCCAATGAACTATTCAAGTGCAAAGGTCATGAGAATTGGCAAACTGTTGGAGGACTGCAATACAAAATTGTATTGTTTGTTTCTTCAAAATGTCATCCCAGTCTTTGATATTGCCAATCAGTTATTACAAAAAGATCGACCAGTTATTCAATTGTTACATGATATAATGATCAACCAGCTTACTGATATTTTTATAAGATTTTTAAAACCAAATACAGTCACATCAGCTAAGTCAATTTCTGAAGTTAACTTCGATAATATTAATAATCAAAAGGATGACAAGGCTTTGGTTATTGGTCAGTCTGCCAAGGGTTACATAGAGCACACGTCAAACGAAGTTAGACGTAGTAAGGTTTTACAAAGATGTCCGTAAATTCTACTGTAAGTCTTGCGAATATATGATAAAAAACTTTCCGTTTGAAGATCAGGTACTAATTCATGCAAGAGTTGCACACATTAGAAAAAGATCCGAAGTGAAATTTGCTTCATTAGAATACTTTTCTGACAGATTTCCTGTACTTTTAGAATTGTCAGGAGATACAATAGATACCCTTGAGGCTCAATTTCTGAAATATCAGATAGATATATTTAGAGAAAATATTCTCAATTGTGACAGAATCGACTCTGGGTGGCATTTAATTAGTTGTCTAAAGGATGAAGCCACCGGTTGTAACAAATATAGTAGTTTAGCTTCTGTAATGATTGGAATTTTATGTATTTTTCAGGGCAACGCCGAGTGTGAAAGGGTCTTTAGATGTGTAAATAAAAACAAAAATGAACTTCGTAGCAATTTGGGTACAAATACACTCTCTAATTTGATGACTCACAAGGTAAACATGAGAAGCGAGGGGAAAGAATGTTACAAAGGACAGTATTACAGAGAGCTTCTGAAAAATGCAAAAAGTGCAACATACAACTTTCTGAACAAGTAATACAAAATCTGGACAAATTGTGATGTTCATTTGTTGTTTACGTTTATGGAAATTAATTTGTAAAAGAAATAAAAGTCAGAGTACTTGATACTTATGTTATAAGTTTAATTAGAGTCATAGGAACTCGTGGATATAGCCACTGTGTCTGTCTGTTTACAAACAAGTTGAAAAATTCTTATGTTCTTATATTTTATCATTGCTTTGTGATTATAATTTTGCTTGCCTTTCTAGGGAATTATTTGTGTTTTCTATCTGAACAAGAAGATATGGTAAATGTCATTGAGATGCACTTTTTCCGATTCACAATTTAACACTCGAGACGTCAATCCTCGTAAGCACAATGCCCGATTTCCCTCATTCCCTGTAATTCACTAGGCTTTTATCTGCTATTTTTCAAATAATTATACTTAATATAATTATAGTATAACTAATTGACCGTCGTGAATATCAATAAAAATGTCACGAGTGCTGAACAACGCAGAAGGATTTAACGAGTTGCAGAACTTGCAGATTTTGATACTAGAAATATCAGTAAATGCATGTAATTATAGTTTTCATAACGAGAAAGAATTGCATATCGATGGATATCAACTAGAGTTATATAATTTCAAAATATAATAATCGAGCCTTTGTCGAGTTTATTATATTTGATATCCAGTGATATACAATTCTTTCGAGTTGCTAAAACTATTTCTCTTATGATTTTTATAATATTTAGTGCCGAACTGCTGTTTTTATTTCAAACAACACCGTTGCTAGGTAACGAGATTTCACAGTGGTCCAATGAAAACGTCGAAAAAATAATAGCACATCACTCATGGTGTGTTATTACTTAGCGGCCGACCAATGAAATTTCCGTAAAAGCGATTCAAGAAGTTCATATCTAACTCCAGCTTCAAAGTCTCGTTATGTACTACAAATAACTATTCGGGCAAGGAATAGATAATACGCGTGCATCATAAGAGAATTCATCTTCACCGAACGTTGATATAGATAATATTTTCCTCTTTTACAAGTTTAGAATGTTGTGCTTGATTATGTTTGAACAGGATTCTGAAAACTCTTCACTGCCTTTCTGTATACAGGTTTAGGCACTGTTTCTTCTATATCGTTCACATTGAAAGTAGTTTTCCTTGCCCTACATTTTGGCGTACAGTGCGTCGCTCTTACACGAACTAAAATTATCTTTAATGTCGAAAATCAACATAACGACTATAAGCCTTCAGAAAAATAAATGTTTAGAGGGTTTTCTAATCAACAAGCGTCATTTCAATATCGAAAATTAGTGAAATATTAATATTTAAATATGAAGTGTGCTTGTTCCAACTTTTGAATAGCTTTTTAAAAATCTTTATCGATTATCGATTATCCCAATATTTACATAATACATTGTGAAAATGTTAAACGATGGAATTCTAAAAACTACCGATTTTTGGTTGTTGATTCGGGGAAAATTAGTCGTTTTGTGAAAGTGCTTACCAAAATGTGCACTACATTTACCAGTTAGATTAAACTTCCTGGTAACATAGCTCTTTGAAATCAGAAGAAATTTTCCAAATTCTAATTATATTAAAAGTGAAACTCTTACTACCACAAATTAAATACTTCAATCTCCCCCATAATGAAAAGTGCTTATATAGTGGCAAAACTTTGAGTTCTCTTGAATCAACAATGAAAGGATATAGAGAAAATGTACATGAGACATGAAATTTACTATCCGGAGTTCCTATCGTTGTCTGCGTTTGTATTTTGTCTTATACGCGCTTTTCTTGTGTAGTTGCTTTGCAAATTGTCGCATGTAATTATAATTTTCAGCCATTGTAGGTGTTTCCTGTTATCCATCTTTTAACATTAGACTAAAAAACATGCTAAAACCAAACAATTGAGTAACGCTTTTCTTGTTGTTCTTCATTTATTTCTACTCTAGCTATTTTGTGTAAATGGTGTAGGTGTGGGAGTTTTTATTTTGTTTGATGTTCCTTTTTTTGCAACAAACGCGCTGAATAGTAAAAATTGACCATCAAATAATCTTTTCGCATGGGCCGTCCACATAAGTTCCATGTAAAGTTTAGTTTTATATGGAGACAAAAATACACCGGATGCATGATATGAAATTGGTAAAAAAAACATTTAAATCACCATTACAGTATATGAAAACAATACTCTAATGTAGTTTGCCATTAATCCTGTTATTTGATTGCTTAATCATATAATTTTCAGAGTAAAGATTTCAAGGTTGACATTCCTGAAACTGACAATATTCCTACGCGTCTGTTTATGTTTATAAAATGGAGGCAATACACATCGCTTCAACTTTTTTATGTGATTATAATGTTAAGCCTGTGATGACACATGTTGGAAGAGACCAACCAAATCACAACGAGGAGTTGTGACAAGTGTCTTATTACATATATGAAACAGAACAACTGCACAAGCAGATATCGATGAGCGGCATGCAGACAACATCATCCCTTCATCAAGCAATTCAAGTTTACCTCCGATACCAAAAACATTGCCATCAAAAAGCTGTAAAAAGTTTCTTTAACATTCAAAACCGTAGACTGACTTTCAACCAAAGCAGATCTACCTGCACAGACAATCCATTCTGCTAACCCACTCATTTTCTCTGTGACTGTTTTACGAAATCTGTTGCTTTCTTCTCCAACTCCAGCAGATACGTATTCAGTAATTAAATGGAACCTTAATCAGTGTTTCATGTCATTTCCATCATTCAAACTTCTGTAGTAAATTTATGTAACTTCAGAGTTGTAAATCGGCTGTGTGGCATCCGACAAATGTCCCGAGTTCAAAATTAACCAATGAACATTGCCTAGACGTTTAGCCTTGAAACTCCAGTAACTCATTGTCCTCGATATTGATGGAAACTTGTAAATATCCGTACAATGATCCATTTGACTTGGTGGTGCCTCTAAATATCCTATAGGCCTACAGGAAAAGTTGGTTTCCCACGAATCGTTTTGCCATCTTCTAGACCGAATAACAAGTGATTGGCTATCACGCTTTTGACAAGTAACTAACCAACGAACCGTCTGTTCAATTGTTCCTTAACACATTCAGCAGAAAACAACTCAGATGTCAATGTGACGCTACCATTTTTCCAAATCTAGTAATCCTGAATAAACTACAAATATCCCTTTTCTCTGACTGACAGTCGGAAAACCCAATTTTCGGCGCCATATTGCTTTGTAAAATGACATGAACATTTGGTTTTTAAATTTTAAAAAATCGTTCATGCCAAATGTTTATTAATTGAAAAATTAAATTATTTATAAAACATAATTGAATTCTTGGTTTTATTTAAATCGAGACGAAAATAAATAAATTATTGTTTATCATTTATTGTTACTATATTCCGTGGAGTAATTGCAATTCGCCCATCTGATTATATAACGTAATATACCTCTATATAAGAAGTGACCCCCCGTGGATCTTACACTACACCGTATAGCACACACGTATGATGAACGGATAAAAATCATGTTTGTACGGTGGGAAATATTTTGTTCGTTCATGAATCACAGTGAAAACGCACAAAAACAGGAGTTATACAGTAAGTACACCGTACATGCGCAGTCCTGGTACCGAATAAACGGAACTTGCACCAAACAAACAACGGAATTCTACAGGACGAGCACCGAAGAAAACGTATTTATAACGGTAACATACCGGACGAGTATCGAATAAAACGAGTGGGTAAAGAAAACGTACCGTACGACCACCGAGTAAAAACAAATGGAATATTAACTATGAAAAACGATAAATTTTTCAAAAAGGCTATTCCGAGTTCTTATCGTTATGTACGCTTGTCGTCTGTCTTTTTATTGTGTTTCTTGTGTAGTTCCCTAGTAGATTGTGACATGTGATTGTAATTTTTGGTCATTGTAATTGTTTCCTGTTATCTTTGCTATACTAAACCTGTGTCTTTTGATCGCCCAATAACTTATTTTACACGGATAATCATTACAGCAAGCTTGGCTAATGAAATTCATTTTCCAAAATGTCACCGAATAGAAAAGAAAGAGAATGACCTGAGAAAAGAACTGTCGGTTGACAGATACATGTAACTTTCTTCACTAACGACCCAATGCAAAAAATCCAGTGAAGATACTCAAGACTAAGATCTAATTAAAGTTATACAGTCTTTAGAGTAGCGGATGCTTTTAAACGGCGAGAAAACGGACATTTTTTTTAATTTTGATGTTTTGGCTATATTTTAGAAAAGTGTTATTCTTCAGTTGTTCAAGTTTCTCTCGTGGTGGCAGGACCATAATTTTGGTTTTCCGCCTGGTTGCCTCATAGTTGCATTTCTTGCTGTTCTTAGCCGCTTTTTCTTCTTTTTTTAGAATATTTTATAGTTGGTGCCTATTTTCTTTTAATTGTGGCCTACTTTGACGATTCTTATTTTTTATTAAAAAATTTTGGTCGTTGCACAACAAATATTTTTATATATTTATTTTTTTCGGTGCTCGTCAGGTTGGTTCCCGCTGTAAGTCCGGAACTCGAACGGTTTATCCGTTATCTCTTCGGTAAAAGTCCAGTTCACCAATTTAATTTATTGTACATGAACGGATGCAAGACGGACAAGTACCAAATGATTAACGTATATACAACGCATGACAACCGAACAAAACGTAAACCTACCGTACATCCACCAGACATTTTGTGCGGTATATGTTCGTTCCAATTTTTTAACAGGTTCAAAATTTTTCACCGTACAAAACGGACATCACCGTACTTGTACCGTATTTACCGGATAGATAACGGACGACAAACGTACGGACGGGGACGAACGGATATTATTTATTTTTATACGTTCGGCGTTCGTTCGTCTAATGTAAGAGGGGCTTTAACAAGTACAAGTACTGTCAGGCTTTTGGGTTCTCCTGCTATATGAATGTTATTCGTTCCCTTTTCTCATTATTTAAAACCAATAGAATGAAGAAACAAATGTATTACATGTAAAATAATTGTTTTCAAGAGTTATTATTTTAGTTTTGAGATGCGCATTACGACAAGTTATGTCTCTTCAGTGTGGATAAAATCCAAACAGATGGAAATTCATATTTCAAAATATGTAAAAACTTATAAAGGACAACTTCCAAGATGATATAAATAGTAAAGCCAAGATCAGCTAAGAACAGACTTATGCGAGATGGAGATAATTCTTATTTTTGAACAAAATTTAAATGTAAATGTTTCGTTAGGGAAACTGTGTTAGGAAAACTGAACTGACTTTGATAATAAAAGATAGTATCTGTGTGTTGAGAAACCAGACATATGTATTTCAAAAAAGACTTACTCAAGAATCAAGACTTTTTTTTTCAACTTAATACAGGGATGATCACCAAATCTTTTATTAACATCTCTCAACATCAATTGCAGTTGAGTGGTACCGGACACACCTGCAATGAAATGGGATGTTTGGCGCGCCGTAAAATCGGTTTAACTTCAATTTCTTTTGAAATGCCTGAACCATTGCGCTCGGCATTTTTTGCAGTTTTTCGGGGGTTTCCACCTGCTTTGTTTTTTTGCCTCATGGGCTTTGGTTCTTGACAATTCTGTATGGTAACTTGTTATTACCCCCTTCTACAATCTTATTTTCCATTTTATGAATTCTTCTATGTTGAAACATAAGAGCGGAGTTTGTCCAATTTTTTTAATAATATTCAGTGGCCTACGTTCATTTAAACGCAAAAAATACAAAATTCAAAGGATTTTACATAAAATGATAAGAAAATAGCTAACTAAGGTTAATCTGTTTGAAAACCTAATATTGATTCTGTTCACATTTCTGTAGGGGTTGGTGTAAACGTTTCATTCTAAGTTCTTTTCAAGAGACTATTTTAATATTTGGAACAAAATTTGGCTTCAGAATCTCTTTGTTGATTCCTGCCTTTGTCCAATAAGACTGTCAGAGGGGAACAAAGGTCTACATTGGGCAATATGGGAAAATTGGATGTAATCTCACAATTTTAGTGAATCGATCTGTCCTCACAAAGCAATATATAAATACAAAATAAAAGCCAGAGAAGTTTGTAAAATAAAGATAATTCGGTCTAAAACAACGGTAGTAGAATACCGTACGTATCAAATATATGAGACATAAATGAACAAATCAGAAACAATTCCCATGCAGACACATTAAAACAATATGAACTGTATTTTTTCAATTTTTTGGTTTCGGGAAATTTCATCATTTCAAAACATTAATCATGTTCAATTGTAAATTCCCCTGAAAACATTTAAAAATTAAAGAACCGGAATCTCCACTTTTCATTACAACCCATCTCCTTGATCCAACTGGCTTTGTTTTCTTTAAGAAAAAGATCTTTGAATGCTTTCCTATGGTGTTTAATATAAAACCATGTTTCCCATCTTGGATATTATGCGGACTTGCCACACATATTTTTCAAAGGGACCCATTTAAGACTCTTGCGACCAAGGAAGTTGATTAGACATATTAGAACATGTTTTCTATGATGTCAAATGTTAAACTAAGTATCCCACCGACAGCCATATTGGATGAGGTAGGAAAACTTGACCATGTTCAATCAAATGTAGTCCTTGAAATGCCGAACATGTTTGAAATTTAAACAAAACCTCAAATTATTTTTGACATTATAACACAATATGTATAAAAACCCGAAAAATTTTACTAATAAAAGGCAATAACTCCAGTATGGGTATTTCTTAATCGAACGAGGCTTATAAGCCAAAATAAAACGGATTAAAATTTAACTGTGAAAGTACCATTACACGTGGGTTCCAATTTTCATGGATTTCGTGGTTACAGAGACCACGAATTATAAAAAAAAACAAGTACCAAGTTCTCACATAAATTGCAATGTTAACGCAATTACACCACCAAATCAAGAACTCCAAAGATTGATTTTCAATGAAAAAAGGAAATTTGAAACCCACGAATACAAGTGCTTTAACAGTAGGCTTGAACTGTTGTTTTTTATTATCATACATGCTGAGAAAAATTTCAATATCTTGTATACTATCTAGAAAGTTTAAATTTATTAACAGTTTGAATGAGTTATGTATTTTATGTACACCAATATTACAATGTTATTGAAGAATAAAGAGAACAAGCAGTTTGGTCATTAGTGTAAACGAGACGCGTATATATTGATGAAGGATGTTACTAGAATTGTTTATAATATCAGCAAAAGTCTGGTTATTTCTAAACTGTCTGACTATATAAAACATTATTTTATATACTGCTCGAAAAAATACGATGATAAACCAAAATTTTTTTGCTTGAGGAGTTAAATTAAAATCGAATCAACCGACTTCTTATAGTTCCATTAATTTGCTTGGTCCTACCATTTATTTGTAAAGAATAGACCATAACCGAGTTCTGGTATTCAGAGTCACCAGTTGTTGTTTGTCCGCCCTACGTATGTATACGTCACAAACGTGTCCGCCCCATGCGACCAAATCCATGACGTTTTAAGCAGTATGACGTTTATGGCGTTTTCTATCCTGTGACGTATTGAAAAGTAGACTGGTAAATACTGATACCATAAGTCGGATACTGTCCTTTACTGTGCATTTACTCTATATCCTTTCATTGTTAATAAATCTCGATTCACTTCATCTTCCAAAATGAACTTGACATTTAAGAAATTAACCAAAATTACCGACATTTTTACATTTAAACTAACATATCTGGACACTCAAAATACAAACTTTATTACAAACCTGATGATTTTGAATTTCCAATTGTGAACTTTCCATTTGTAGTAGCGATGACCAAATATCCAGAATATGGAGGCTACATTTCACAAGTAATTCGCTACCGTTGTGCATGTATAATGTGTTCGGCGATTTGGTCAACTGAGCCATGTTCAACCACTGTTAAATTGTCTTTTAAAAGGTATCATGATTTGAAGGATTATTACAATGTGTCTATATCACAAACAAGGGTAGTGACAAAATTACTAACCATAATTGTCAAGGGTCGAAAGAAATGAGGCAAAACGACAAAAGCAGATGGAAACAACCAGAAAAATTGTCGACCGCAATGGTCCTGACTTGGTACCAATGACAGACCTGAGTTATTACTGGACCGGCTCATTCCGATTTGATATTATCAAGGACTTTTCACTTATAATGTAATGGGTGTCACATATGAAACAGGTCATGTTTACTTACCAAGAGCACCTGATCACACTCTTTTCTTATCGGAATCAATCTGTAAGTGCTTTATATTTTGTTGCCTTTGTATTATGTTATGTTTGTTTCATCCTCGCCATTTATGTTTGCGGTTTATATCTGAGCCTTATATTGCAATGTATTCCGGATTTATGACTTTGGTTGGTAGTTCTTTGTTCATTTGGAAAACTTTTGATTTTTATGTTTTTGAGCAAAGCTCATTGTTGAAGGCCTCATGGTGACTACAGGATGAAGAACAACAATAAAAGCGTTGTTCCTTTGCTTGTTTTACCATGTATTTGTAGAGACTTTGTCGAGGGACAATGTGGGTCGAGGGATGATAATCAGGTCAATATGGAAATGCACATGTATTAAACTTTTTATTACATACTTCCGACGTTTAGAAATGCCAGGCTGATATGGACCGGGAGTCGTTTATTTGCCCAGGCCAATATGGACCGGAAGTCGTTTATTTTGTCTGAGATGCACGAGGAGCATAAAATAACCCATTATTTTCCCGGGGTGTGAAAATATGGACAGTTTACTTCCGGTCATATTGATCATGCAAAAACGCTTTTATTTCTACTAAGTATGTAATAAAAGAACTTATCCTTTACTTATCTAAAATGTGATTAGAATTTTACCCCTTGATAAAAAAAATTAAATAAAAGAATATTTCCCAATTTCAACAAAATTTGACGAAGAGGGCTGATATGGCATCGTTATTAACTGTTCCCTGTGTATATTATTACGTGTCTTTCCGTCACTACCAGGAAGCTTCACCTAAGTGTTTTTTACATATGACTTTAAGTAATATTTTACTCGACAAACGAAACAATGCACAGATTTATCAAATAATATATTTTACTGTGTGTCAGAAAACCATAGTTCACAGACAACATGTATTTTTTGCACGTAAGAAGTACTATAAACAAAATTATATTTGCGGATACTTTATTTCGCGTTTTATCCCTCATGACGAACTGCACGGAGACATATTTTTTTTTTGCGATCTCCCTTTTTCTATGAAATTGCATTTCTACAAGGATAAGATATATTCCCGACGATTTATTTCAGCGATACTTTCTCGCTTAGATTGGGAAAATCATTCCCTCGCAAAAATTAGTTGGCTAACAGTACTTTATTGCAAAGCATGTCTCTTACTATTCCTGAACAATCTGTAGTCATAGTCAAGGTAATTATTCAAAATTTTTGTTTGCAAATGTCAACAAAAAGAGTATGTTCACATCTGCCTTTTACAAAATACTTAATACAGTTTCGTAAATCTTTCACTATGACGATCAATTCATCGAGCCTATTTTCCGTTTGAGATAACTTTCTCGTGAGTTTTTGTGACCTCTCACGGATCCTGCTGCAACGTTTTTTATCATTTGATGAGTATCTTGGCTGTGGATAGATCATTAGTCCTTAGTTTGTAGTTATTTTCACATAACAACTTATTATGAGTGCAAAAATCAGCAACGACGGTCTACCCACGCTTAGTCATTGTTTACGCTGCTTTTTGATTGATCGGGCATCTAAATGACAGATTGTTTTCCACTTTTTAGATGGCGAATCGTCTACCCGATGAAGTTTCCCAATTATTGCATGTATTGACATAAACAAATTCCATTTGTTAACGGCGAGAAAATTACGATTCCGGAGTTTAATCGTTTTTGTTTTGGAACTGATTTGAAAATGGAAAATTGAAAATAAAAATACATTTTGATGTTTAATACATAAATACCATAAGATAGAAACTTTAGATTGCGAAATACAAAATAATCCAAAATCAATCGTCTTTGGTTCCTTTTTTGAGTAGTATCACAAATCACTTAATGATTTGAGTGGACTGTTCAATTCATTCGCTGCTATAGCAATTGTTTCTCTATTTATTGAAGTTTAAATTAAGAGAACACCTAACCGACCTCTTTTGGATTTTTCAGATGTCATTATTCATGTGTCTACCATAGTATAAGGGGCATTTTCTTCTTATCATGTTGTTATATTATAGCCAAAAATGTGTAGTCTTCATTAATAATTACATATATATTAGTAAAATAAATTTGACCCATCGCATTTAGGTCACTAAAAATTATGAATGGACACCTTAAGTTGAGCCTGCGCACTCCGTTAGAAATCAAAAGCGTCATTTTCATCAACATCAACGACATTTAGCGTGTCAGAAAACATTTATAGTCTTACGAATATTTATCTACGTCTTGTGCACGCTTAATATTCGGGTTTTGCATTGACAAATTACAACGTTTTAAAACAGAATTACACTCTTTAAAGACGGACTCTATTCGAGAACAATTTTTCCACTTTTTTTTATTTTTTCTTTATTTATACGAAGCAACCATTTTAGGCGAAACAGCTTTTGTTTTCTTTTATGCAATTTGTTTCAAATTTTTTTTTTCTTTTTGGTTTTTACATTTTTTTTTTATTTTCATAATTAACAGCTCAAACGGATTGAATTTTTTTGTACAGATCAGGTTTATGAAAGTTTGGTTATTTCCCTTTCAAAATTATTGGTAATCTCTATTTAACTTTTCATCAGAATTTTGCTTATGTTAATATTTTGTTTGACCAGTCTTACAGGAATTTGAAGTTTTTCGCTACAAAAGGTTGAGATTTGGTTTTTAAACAATACTTTTTGTTATTTTGCAAAACATTTTCATTTTACTTACAAAGTTATAGAAAGTTGAATTCAAATTGAGGTAGAGTATCTTACCTTCGTTAAAATCCGAACCTCATTCAGTTGGAGTATACTTAGAGTAGACTTACATATGGGAATAAAAGAAAGTGAACGTATACTAAAAATCCAACGAAGCGCATAGGAACTGAAATAAGCTCAATTTCATAATATATCGCTGATTAAAAAACCAAATTAACGTGAACAATAAATCAACTGACACGAAACATTGTGTCTCCCTACACACGAACATGACCTCCAGGAATGCAGTCTTGATACCAGTTTTACCTTTGTTTCAAACCTCTATCGACTAACGTTCGGAGAAGGTCAAACTGCGTAACAGGAGCAAAAATGAAAATTACTCAGATAAAGCTTAGACCACTCCAAATCAATTACTTGTAATAATGAAAAAATAATAATAATAATAAAAGCTGTTTATCAAGGTCCTATTGGATTCAAAATTTTATTACAATCCAGAGCCCTTTTCGATGAAGATGTAAAATTTTTCTAATTATTTAAGCCAACTTCCAGAAACTAAATGCTTTTAAGAGCCTCTATAGTTCATCCAGTCTATGGCTTACATAAACTGCAGCCCAAATTACCTCAATGATAAAGTGTCTCATTTTCTAGAAGTTTCAAAGGAATAGATCTTTGAACATGTTTTCCCCATAAGGGGAATGTTAAGTTATGTTCCCTGCTGGCGGCCATCTTTGATGAGATGCTAATTTGTCAGACATATTTTGCAAAGAATACCATTAAATGCCTATTGTGACCAAGCAGTTTCAGAGAAGGTTTTTGAATGTGTCTTCCCCATAGGGCCCAATGTTAAACTATGTCCAACGCTGGCGGTCATCTTGGAATAGATGCTGACTTACCAGACACATTCTTCATTGGGGACAAACTATGGGCAGTTGCCACCAAGTATGGTTCTAAATGGGCAAGTAGATTCAGTAGTTTCCATAGTAAGCTAAATGTCATCTATCCATTACAACCCATTTCAAACCACCATAAAAAAAAAATGGACAGGGGTTCCCCTTGTAATCCTGGTGAAAAATATTGCTGAAATCAAATATTCCAAGTTACCCTTTCAAAATAAAAATCGACAGGAGTTCCCTTTATAATCTAGTTTATGCATATTTCTGAAATTTTGTGCAGCATATGTAGCAAAATACCTTTTCAAAGATCCAGTGTTCTGGTTTGGTTTCCATGGCAACCTAAAGCTCCACTTTCCATCGCAACCCATCTCAGAAGCACTTTACAAAAAATTGGCAAAGGTTACCCTTATAATTTAGTTTAAACATATTTCTGAAATTGTGAAGAAAAATATTTAGCAGAGTACATTTTTTTCAAAGATTCGGTTTTCTGGTTTTGGTAACCTTGGCAATTGTAGACTCCACTATCCATTACAACCCTGTTTAGACAACCTTTCAAAAACAAAACAAAACAAAAAATGGACATGGGCTATCTTATAATCTAGGTAATTCATATAACTAAAATGAATAATTAATTTTTGAGTTTCAGAAAATTTACAAAAAATCAGAATACACAAATGAATTTTTATCTAAGATTTTACTTTTACTGGACATTGCAGAAGACTTTTAGAAAACTTGAATACTTGTTCAAATTAAATTTATAACTTCCTTTTTTTTTTAATTTTGACTTATCACAATATCTTATTTTTAAATTAATGGTACCCCAAAAGTGTGTTGATGTACATAATTGGAACTATTAAATGAATTGAACATGTTCTAGTAATATAAAGAGTATTTTTGTATGAGAATTAAAACTCTTTTAGCTAATTTCGTTATCAAGTAATACCAAACATTTGAGTTTAGGCTTTATTTCCTGATTTTAATGAAATGTTTAATTTTGTTCTATCTTTAGAAGTTGTGACCTTGACCTTTGTCTCACAAACCTCAGAATCGATTGGGTTCCTTTCTGATCATTATTTATGTCTATGCCAAGTTTCATATCGATGTTTAACATAGTTCTGGAGATGTTGTGTGGAAACGCATTAAATGTTATTTTTTTTCTGTTTTTAGCTGATTATGACCTTGACCTTTGTTGCAAAAACCTCAAAATCAATAGGGTTCTTCCACTAATTATATGCCATGTCTGTATTATGTTTTAATAAGACTTTATAAGACTTGTCATGTGGTTCTCAAGATATCATGCCGAAACCAACAGTTGACGCCAAGATATCCGGGCGCCCTTAAACCATTAATCAATTTATAAGTTCCACTTTGTTGAAAATCGGCTAAATTGTTGTTATAGACATCCTGAACATGTTTTCTTCAATCTTAGTTTCTTTCTCAGATTGTTTTTGAAATATAAGACAAAAAAGTATAAAAAAAAAATACAAAAAAATGACCAATAAGCGGCAATGACTCCTATAATTAAATGATGTAGGTGTGGGGAACCATGATTAAAAGGTAAAAATATGTCAAAAACACAAATAATTATAATAAAACACCATAAAAATCTTAAAATGTAAAAGGTTGGGCTTAAAGTTTCGGTCACTAAGACCTTCATCAGTGGTAGACAGGGACAAAGAAAGTAAAGAAAAAGACGTGTCCAACACAAATAAGATAATACTACTATTTAAATCATAACTTATTCTGTTGAAACGCCGTCTTGCAAAGCCTTGTCATTGGCTGATTTTTGTCTTTTCATTTAATTGGTTCTTTGTTGTCTATCAGATTTCAAATATCTATCAGTTATGGTCTTCAAAATTTTGAATTGATCTTCATTGAAAATACATAAGTTGTCGAAATATGCAGTTGCAGTAACTTTGTTATTAATGCATTCATGACTGTGTAGTAGGTCTTGCTTTTTTCAAAATCAAATACAGCAAAGACAAATACCAAATTCTAATGCAAAAATTTAGGAGAAAAATCCTTTCTGAATATTAATATTAAAACACATTTGAGAAGACGTCTTTCTGTGTTTCACCATGTAAATAATTACATTTCATGCATATTCATTTGAATTCCGTTAATTCCGAACACTGATTACGTGGCATATCAATGTGAAGTTGCAATTCCCATGAAACACATTTTACCACATGTTGACGTGGCGGACTAATTTGTAAAAAATAGAATCCCAATGTAAATGATGTTCTTTATTGTAAATAAATTGTGTTTTTATATTTCGGTTAAAATGTTATTATAAGAATTAAATGCATTATTTTGAAGTTTCATAGGGATTATGAAAGTGTTGATCGGGCGCATATTTTCAACATGGAGCGCTACCGCGCTTCATTAAAAATGTGCTTCGGTCAACACTTTCATACCCCAATGAAACTTAAAAATAATGCATTCAATTCTTAAATATTCTCATTCATGAGTAAGGACATACCATATATCATTCCTGAAAAGTATGGTTGAGTGCCTCAGTGGATGAAAATTCGAATTTCCTATATGGCCAATGTAAACCATGTTCTGCGCTGCTAGCAAGGTTTTTATCGGATCGGAACGAAATGATTCTTAATATCATTCCTGTATTTGGTTGAATTTTTTCAGTGGTTTCAGAAGGAGAGGTGAAAATGTGAAAAGTTTATAGACGACGGACGGACAACTTACTCTACTATACAGTAATAGCTCTTGATACTGTAATTTTGTGGGAGAGGTTTAAATCAAATCCACAAGTAAAATATACAAAAATGTGTACCATATTACTAATTTGCAATATATAACACACTCTAGTGTTTTATTACAGATTACAATTTACCAAACAAATAACACAAATAGAAATCTAATACAGTTTTTTACATCTTGATCTCGCCAAATTAGACATTTTATTATTTTAAATACATCAGTCATATAATTATGTTTTTTTTCTAGATTATTGTAACATAAACGCAACCCGATCATGTGAGAAATATCAAAATTATTTTTTCTCTTTTTTTATCCCCGCACTTTCGAAGGAAGTTCTGGGATAATGTTATACCCTCCGTCTGTCCGTCCGTCCGTCACACTTTTCTTGTGACTCAAACTCCTACATTTTTGGATTTATTGATTTAATTGTATTGTAGAATTGTTGCATATAGTCTGTTGATGCGCAATAAGCTTTCGGATTTTCGATATTGGTCTTGGTGCAAAAAAGAGGCCCCATGGTGTCAATTTTTACACATGTGTCATTTGACACAAACTCCTCCTACATTTATGGATTTAATTTTTTTGTAGAATTGTTCCATATAGTCTCTTAATGCACAATAAGCTTCGAATTTTTTATATTGGTCTTGGTGCGAACAAGGGGTCCCATGATGTCAATTTTAACAAAGACCCAAAGATTTGGATTTTGACACATGTGGCATGTGACGCAAACTCCTCTTACATTTTTGGATTAAGGGATTAAATCTTTATGCAGAATTGTTAACTATAGATTTGTAATAAGCTTTTGGAATTTTTGGTTCCGGTTCCAACTTTGGTAAATTTCCTGAAAATGTCAAAGACACGTATATTTTTTTTTAATTTTGGCATATTATCTTATTTTCTGTCAAGTGTTTGGTAAAAAACAAAATTCTGAAAACTTAGGATTCTGAAAGGTGGTTCCAATTTTTGGAAGATTTCCTGAAAGTCTCATAGACCTCTTATTTTTGCATATAGTTTGTAGATGTGCAATAAGCTTTCGGATTTTTGATATTGGTCTTTTACAAACTTTGAATTCTATCTAGCAACTGTACTTTACATGTTTGTGTAGTTTAGGACAAACATTTTCATCAATTGGATTTCAAAAATAATTGATTGCAGTTTTGGTTAATTTCCTAAAAGTCTCAAAGACAACTTTTTTGGGATTCTACCCAGCAACCGTACTTAAATTGTTTGTGTAGTTTAGGACAAACATTTTCAAAAATTGGATTTAAAAAATACTTGATTCCAATTTTGGTAAATTTCCTGGAAGTCTCAAAGACCATTTATTTTTTGGAATGCTACCAAGCAACTGAACTTGATTTGTTTGTGTAGTTTATGGCAAACATTTTCAACAATTGGGTTTCAAAAGTATTGATTCCGATCTTGGTAAATTTCCCTCAAAGCCCAGTTTAATTTCTTTGAATTCTACTTAGCAACCATATATCCTAGAAATTCTTTTAGTAACAATAACGACTATCAATAGTTTGATTTAAAAAATAATGAACACAAAATTATGGCCAGGGTGTATAACAACTTTTTTCTATGTAAAACAGGGAGTGTGGGGGATAGCTGTGGTTTCCGACAACGTCTAGTATTTTCTTTGTTTTTTTTTTTGTTTTTGTCTAAAAATTGCTTAACTACGCACATACAATGACGACACGTTTTCTGAAATAGCAATGAGTTGATTCTCTGTCGCATTCCGATGCTATCGCTGACAATGCTTGACTCACTCTTTCGTAAAATATATCAGAACATAAAACCAACTTTATGCAGAATGAATGTATAAGCGATCAATACTCTTCTACATATCGGGTGATAAAACAGTTTTGTTTTAAGAAAATTGAAAATTAAATTATGGATTGGAGTGCAAGAAAACGAACAAAATACTCTTGAATACTATACAGTGGGGTGCAGACATAACCTCTCGTCCAAATTAACTTGGAGTGCAGTCACGAGAACAGCTCAAAATTAACTTGAAGTTAACTTGGAGCTGACTTAGAACAGTCCTAGAATCCTGTCTGCTCTGGTCCTAGAATCATGTCTATTCAAACCATGACCGTTCTACCTAAGTCTACTCTAGCCATGACCGTTCTACCAAGGTCTGTTCTAGCCATGACCGCACTACCTAATTCTGCTCTGGCCATGACTGTTCTTGCCAAGTCCGTTCTGGTCATGACCGTTCTTGCTAAGTCTGTTCTCGGCACGGCCGTTTCGGTCTTTGAATGTAAACGGGATATGAAATTAGATACATGTGTGTCAGAATTTTCTGTTAACCATTAAAACATAAATGACTATTTTATTTTACGACGTTTTCAATAATTATTTGTTTATGTAAACGTAATCTGATAAGTTTTCCTTTAATTAAATTCACGACTTTTTATTTTATTTTAATATTTTGCAATTAAGTTTTCGGGTATGCTATCCGAAAAAGCGAAATAACTCTTACATTTTTAAAATTTACCTGGATAAACACAGGTAAATAATTATTCGCGAAAAATACCACTTACCGGCAAAATGATATCCGATTAATTCTTTTCATAAATCAGTTTTTTTTATTTTTTTTTAAATGTCATTTTGTTTGCTGTTTATAATATATATCTAGCTAAACTTGAAATAAATGATAAACCTTACCTTACCTTTCCTCCTGATCTTCATACCCTTATATGGGGAACCATATGAAACTGTGTGTGTGTGTGTGTGCCAAATATGTACAATTTACAGGTGCTGACTAAAATCATTAGTGCAAATAACAGTTAAAATACAATCATCCACCATTTTCACATCATATCTACAGATAACTTAAAAGTTTTCTATAAAAGAACACATTTGTTGTCTCATAAAAGTTGTAAATCACAACATAAAAAGTTTCTATATCATTAAGATAAATTTCCTCAGATGTTAAAATCTAAAATCTTCATCCCAATCGTAGGTACCCCCACTATGCTTCAGTCATGACGATACAGTTCAGAAAAAGAACGATAAAATTAACTTGGTTTAGCCTTTTAGATTAAAATCAATCACTATAATAAGTTGATTTCCGGTTCTAAAATCTCACAGAGTTATAAATATTTGACACGCAAGGAATGTTTGTCAGGACTGTGACAAGAGCAAGAACGAGAGCGGTCATACCTAGAACTGGTCAGATTAGAGCAGCCATGACAAGAACGAGACTTAAGTAGAACGGTATTGGCCAGAACAGACTTAGGTAGAACGGTTATTGATAGAACAGGTCAGAGCAGTCATGGCTCTGGTCAAAGCAGTCAGGATTCTAGCTATGACCATGACTGTTCAGAGCGGTCAGGATTCAAGAGAAGACTTAGAGCCTGGCATGTCAGTAAACTGCTAGTAGTCTCTTGTGATTTCATGTTTATGTCCGTATATTTGTTCTTTCAGTTTCATTTTTCACAATAGACTTAGTCCTGTTGCCAACTGAATTTTGCTGTTGTTACGATTGTTTTTTTTATTTATCACATTGGCTATAGGGAGAAGGTTTGGGCCCAATGAAACTGGTTTAACCCCGCCGCAGCAGGTTTGCGCCTGTCCTAAGTCAGGAAATTCATTAAGCCTTTGTGTTTTTTTTTTGTTTATGTATTCTGGTATATGCATGAAATCATTATGCTAAACTCCTCACGGGAAGGGATCTTGGTGGAGGCTGTATACTGAGGGTACATAATTTTATTTGTCATTTGGTAATTGGTCTGGAGCTGGCATGTCAGTTAATTGCTCGTAGTCTTTTGTGATTTCATGTTTATGTCTGAATATTTAGTTCTTTCAGTTTAATTTTTCACAATTGTCTCAGTCCTGTTGCTAACTAAATTTTACTGTTTTACTATTGTTTTTTTTTTATTTATCACATTGGCTAGGGGGAAGGTTTGGGCCAAATAAAACTAGTTTAACCCCGCCGCAGCAGGTTTGCGCCTGTCCTAAGTCAGGAAATTTATTAAGCCTTTGCGTGTCTTGTCTTTTTCTAGTTAGTTTACTTTATGTCTGTAGGAGTGTAGGATGATGTTTATTTCGCTAAACTTGATCACTCTTTATTCAGGTGCAGACTCCGACCTGCCGTTGTGTGTGGGGTTTTCTCGCCGTTCATTGAAGATCTTATGGTGACTTTGAGTTTGTATTACTCCCTTTGGGTCGTTGTCTCTTTGACACATTCCCCGTTTCCTTTCTTTTTTTCCTATAAGAGCAGTTCTAAAGCAGACTTGATACCTGTTCTAAGTTAACTTAGAGGAGCTTTTATGACTGCTCCAAGTTAACTTTATGAGAGGTTATGTCTGCAATCCACTGTAAATAAAGTAAAAATATTTGATTAAATTGTGTTCAAATCAAACACGGCAACGGCATCCTTCACCAAACCATGTTACAGCGATGGAAACGTTCAACATTCCCAAAATAGCGCTCATCGTGTGAATCGTGTGCGTTCATCGTGTAGATCGTTTGCGTTCATCGTGTAAATCGTGTGCGCTCATCGTGTATCGTGTATCGTGTAACGTGTAACGTTCATTGCGTGTATCGTGTAGCGTGCGTTTACTCGTTTCATTTAAATTCCGCATTTTATAGATAGGTTTACCAGTTTTTTGCAAAACACCGTTGTTTATTTTTTTTTTCAACTCGAAATATACCTTTTTTACAACCGCCGATTTTACAAGAAGAAAATAAAAATATTATCAGATTATGTATCAAGTCTGGCGATTTTTTGTCACAAAAACATTTCTTGTTTAGGAACGCAAACCTTTATTTAATCAACTTCATTCAATGCTATATCAACCTGTTCAATATAGTAGAACAATAAAAGTCTAATCAGATCAAGTAATAGTATTGCGGACACCGCTATGATATGAAATAGAGAAAAAGTGCCCTACCTTTTATATTTATGATTAACTTCTATCAAGTTATAGTATTGCAGACACCGGTATAATTTAAAATAGAGAAAAAGTGCCCTAACTTTCATATTTATGATAAAATTCTATCAAGTTATAGTATTGCGGACACCGGTATAATATAAAATAGAGAAAAGGTGCCCTATATTTTATATTTATGGTTAAATTCTATCAAGTTTTAATATTGCGGACACCGGTATGATATAAAATTGAGAAAAGGTGCCCTATCTTTTATATTTATGGTTAAATTCTATCAAGTTATAGTATTGCGTACACTGGTATGGTATGAAATAGAGAAAAAGTGCTCTATCTTTTATATTTATGGTTAAATTCTATCAAGTTTAAGCATTGCGGACACTGGTATGTTATAAAATTGAGAAAAGTTGCCCTATCTTTTATATTTATGGTTAAATTCTATCAAGTTTTAATATTGCGGACACTGGTATAATATAAAATTGAGAAAAGGTGCCCTATCTTTTATATTTATGGTTAAATTCTATCAAGTT
>MJUU01020831.1:0-22714 GCA_002080025.1 Modiolus philippinarum
GACGACCTCAGTGACAGAGTTGCTTGGTAATTTAAATTATTTTCCGTCTTTTTTCTTGAATTTCTTGTACCCCTGAAAACCGAACTGGCTTATCTTTTTTGTGAGAAAACTGTTTTTGGACAGAACTTACCATTTACGGAGCCTCTTACGTGCCACCAATAACTGGTTACATGTATTTCTGTAAAAGAATCTGTGAAAATTGAATCTGATATTGAAGTTTTCCTCAATTTCTACAAGATTTTCTACGCACCGCATGTCAGTATATACATGTAGAAAAAAGAAGGGAAACGGGGAATGTGTAAAAGAGACAACGACCCAAAGGGGAACAATAACAACTCAAAGCCACCATAAGATCTTCAATGAACGGTGAGAAAACCCCACACCCAACGGCAGGTCGGAGTCGGCCCCTGAATAAAGAGTAATCAAGTTCTGCGAAATAAACATCATCCTAGACTCCTATAGACATAAAGTAAACTAACTAGAAAAAAGACAAGACACACAAAGGCTTAATAAATTTCCTGGCTTAGGACAGGCGCAAACCTGCTGCGGCGGGGTTAAACTAGTTTTATTGGACCCAAACCTTCCCCCTGCAGCCAATGTGATAAATCAAAAAACAATCGTAACAGTAAAATTCAGTTGGCAACAGGACTGAGTCAATTGCGAAAAATGAAACTGAAAGAATGTGTATATTTGCATTTTGAATTTTAATATCATAGCTCTCCGGTAAAAGAACTGCTGAAACTGGTGTCAGATTCAGCAGCTTTGAAGCATGAGCATTTTTTTTATTCCACAAGTGATAAAAACACACAAGAATATCTTTCAAGTACTCAGGTCTTTTAAATGTTAGAAGATCTAAGAAGAAGGGGGAGGGAACAAGAACAAATTTGGCACAAACCTAAAAAATTTTTCACAGAAATAAAAGAAATTGTCCCCTTACATGATTTTCTAGAAATACTGGACACTCATTCGAAGACATGAAATTGCAAATAATCAAAGCAAATTCAAACTGGGATAAGGAAAAAATAGGGAGGAAAAAACTTATTTTGAATGCAAACGCTGAAATCACTAGGACCTGATGGAAGTGTAGAAAAGAATTCACACGAATATAGACGAAACAGCTTACATCAATACCAGTAGCCTCATTCACACGAATATGGACGAAACAGCTTACATCAATACCAGTAGCCTCAAATACTTTTTAACACTCAGATATTGTGAAGATTTAATTTATTTGGGTGTTCATACATATGTAGATTAAAAAAAATGGAATTCCAATCTGTGATGGTTTGTGTAACGGTTTTACTTGTAACTTATACATCTTTTGTTAGTCAAATTGTGTTTAAAGAAGAGATAGGCATAGTCTCATGTTCATTTATTCCATATCCTTTCGTAAAATATTGTATATATAACATAGTTATTACATACTTAGCGAAGATATGTTCTGTTTTGCATATGTAATATAGCCGGAAGTAAACAGTCCATATCATATACCCAGTCTGATACGGCCATATCAGACTCGTTCTGAATATCCATATCAGACCGGTGATATGGCTATTTCAACCCGGGGGTAATGACAATTCCTAATTTTTACATCTTGTTTCTATTCGTTAGTGTTGTGATTAATGTCTCCGTGGCCCTCCTTCAAAGACATATTGACTGAGAAGTCAAAGATATAAACCAACGACAATTTTAAATTTGATTTTTTATCTTTAATCAACCAATCAAATTAAAATCTTCAGAATCTTTTTTTTTATCAAAAAATATTTGCCGTTCTGCATTTACTTGTACGTTCCTGAGTACTTTTCACTATTCATTTAGACCACCAGGTTCAAGCGTTCTGACTTGAAATATCCCAATTTTTTTCTTCCCTCTCCCTTGTTCCAATTGGAATTCACTTCGATAATTTGGAATTTGAGGTCATCGAAGGAGTGTCCAGTGTTTCTTAGATGACATGTGAGTGGGAAATTCCTATTGAATCTGTAAAAAGATCTATGGTTGTTGAATCTTAAATTAAAGTTGTCTTCAGTTTCTACCAATATTGGAGTTTACACGCCCCGCATAGAAGAAAAGCACTCCGAGTAGAGGCTAGAGCTTCTGTCGATTTATCCTGGCCGGTTTCGGTCCATTCATTGACCTTCATCAGAGGTATACTGCAGTGTGCAGATGCAACTCCTTATATACAGTTGCTGAATCATGTGACACGCCGGCTACCTTGAGGAGTAGCCGGTAGCCGGCAGCCGGTCACTACTGAACATTTCTTTGTTTCTGGATTCAATGTAACGGTAAACATTTGTATATGGTACATGGAATTAGAAGCCTTGCATTTACTACCAGAAGTTTTCGTTCATAATGCACTGATTCCTACCATGTTACCATTGGTTACTATTATTGTAACAACGGCAGTAGAATACCGAAGGAACAAGGGAAGCGATGACTACAAAAATCGAAGTCCAAAGACATGGCAAAAACGGTAACAGATAAAAACAAAGACAAAACAAGGACGTGAGACAGCTACAATGCACGGAAATAAAAAGATAACATTAAGAACTAAGGCACTCATAGTGTGAACTCCCATGAAAACCGGGAGTGACATCAGGTGCTCCGGAAGGGTAAGCATGTCCTGCTCCGCTAGCGACACCCGTCACACTATCAGTGAGTCAATCCAGGGTTTAGTCAAATCCGATTATGTCAAATCCGTGAAGACGTGAAATCTAGCTGAAAATGTCCGTTTTCATTTGGGACACAGACACTTCATATCTGTCAATGATGTCATGGTGACGGCCATAGAATTTCTGAAGGGATGAAAGTAACAAAGGCTGAACAAATCCCTGACTAAGCAGCTTTTGGGACAGTGTTTTTGCTCTAACTAAAAAGTCACTATATAAACTGCATGCCCGACAGTAACGAATCAACTGTGAAATGTACACTCCATAGGCTGGAGAGGTAGGTATATTGCTGCTCAGAAAGGGAAAGTTCACAACTGGGAAGTTAATATCATCACGTTTGCCATACAGCTTAGATTTCATACGTCCATTTTCGTCAATATAAATTAAAAGATCTAAATAACTCAACAATATATAAAAATCGACATTTTCAGGTTGAAGCCATGGTTGTTGTTGTTGTTCAGTAGTAACCGGCTACCGGCTACCGGCTACTCCTCAAGGTAGCCGGCGTGTCACATGATTCAGCAACAGTTTATAAGGAGTTGCATCTGCACACTACAGTATTCCTCTGATGAAGGTCCATGAATGGACCGAAACCGGCAGGATGAATCGACAGAAGCTCTATGGATATAGGATAAATTGTGCTTTTCAAAAAATTTTTCTGTCAGAATGATAAAGCTGTGCTTACTAATTTTTTGTCTTTTATAAAACATGAAGTACAAATGGGGGGACAACCTAAAGACTATTGTATCCACGTTTTCATTCAAATTGTTCCAGAAATTCCAAAGGAGAAGATCCTTAAAGGTGTTTTCCAAAGCGACTTATGTTGAACTATGATTACCAATTCCGGCCATTTTCGATTAAGCACGGACCTGAAACGTCGTTTTGCAAGGAACTATCAAAAGAACCCGAAGTGCATCTCAATTCCCTATTATGAAAATTGTTTTTAATTTTTCAATCTATTTTCTTGAATAACGTTTTTGTTAAAAAAGCCCCCCCCCCCAAAAAAAAAAAACATTTTGAATCAAGATATGTGTTGTGGACTCATGTTCATTTACTCCACATCCTTTCATAAAATACATAAATTTAAATTACATGATAAATACACATATTGATAGTTCAGGCCAAATAAGTTTTCACTGGCAAAATAGATTTGGAGGTTGAGGAGAATTTCAGTGAAAAGTTCACAGTGACCGTGATCAATGTTTATATATCCGGCAATCCCGAGTTCATATCGTTGTTTACGTTTGTCTTTTTTGTGGTTTTTTTCTTGGGCTGTTCCTTGGTACATAATGGCATGTGACAGTGTTTTTCGGCCATTTTAGGTGTTTCCTGTTATCTTCTTTATTCTATAAGGACTCTTTAGCATTTCACAACAAGGTCAAATACTGAAGAAATGACAATGGCCCATTATCTAAATTTAAATTTTAGGATTATGTACAAAAATAAATGACTGAAAAATAAAGGTGTGTGTTGCAGGTTTTGCTCCTACTTGGCCAATTTTTTTCAAACTATTATAATGTTTACATATACAAAGTAACAATAACTTGCCGAAATGAGAGAAATATGAAATTAATTATTTGGAACTCCTATATCACACGTTATTGATTGATTAGACCAGCTACAGATTTACAAGTTTTACTTGTTTTCGTCGATGATAATGTTGGAAAGTTTTGTAACCTTTTCTAAATTTATTTTACTAAATTATATCCCTGAGAAATCCCGACGATAAGAAACAATGAAAATATTATTCTTGATGAACTAACCATTAACCAAGTACGGAAGCCCATATAGGACCTACCAAAATTGTTTTTGAATTCTTTATAACGAATTCTGGAATTTGTTATAACGAATTTAATTCGTTATAACAAATTTTTGAATTCGTTATAACAGATTTTTGAATCTGTTATAACAAATTTAATTCGTTATAACAAATTCAAGAATTCGTTTTAACAAATTTTAGAATTTGTTATAACGAATTTAATTCGTTATAACAAATTGTTGAATTCGTTATAACAGATTTCAGAATTTGTTATAACAAATTGAATTTGTTATAACAAATTAAATTTGTTATAACAAATTCTAGATAGTAACTTGCTTAAAACCCTTAATTTCGATTGGCATTGTATGTTTTTCGACCCTGCAATTTCGTCGAGATGTTTCCTTAATTAAATTACAGAAAGTATGAGGGCATCGATATAATATCGAATGAAGAAAATCTGCTTTTCTCATATGTTTTATGTTAAAGGAAAGCAAGTTTCAGTATTGCGAGCATAGATAAAACATCGCGTGGAGAAAATGTGCCATTTCTTATATACTTTATCTTAAATTGCAGGAAGTTCAGTATTGCGGATCTCGATACATGTGTAATATCGAATGAAGAAAATGTGCCTTTTTTAATATGTTTTAGATTTAATAACAGCAAGTTACAGTATTGCGGGCATCAATATAATTTCTAATATAGAAAATGTGCATTTTCTTATATTTTTTTTATCTTAAATTGCAGCGAGTTTAAACATTGCAGGAATCGATATAATATCGAATGGAGAAAATGTGCCTTTTCTTCTATATTTTAGGTTAAATAATAGCATGTTTCAGTATTGCTGGCATCAATATAATACTGAATGGAGAAAATTTGCCTTTTCAAATAGGTTTTAGGTTAAATTACAGCAAGTTACAGCATTGCGGGCATAGATAAAAATCGAATGGAGAAAATGTGCCCTTTAATTGCAGCAGGTTTCAGTATTTCAGGCATTAATAATATCAAATGGAGAAAATGTGCCTTTTATAATATGTTTAAGGTAAAAGTAAAGCAATATAAAAGTAAAGCATTGATATAATATCGAATGGAGAAAATATGTCTTTTTTATATGTTTTCGGTTAAATTACAGCAAGTTACAGAATTGCGGGCATCGATAAAATAACTAAAGGAGAAATTGTGCCTTTTTGTCATTTTTTATCTTAAATTACAGCAAGTTTGAACATTGCGGGCATCGATATAATATTGTATGGAGAAAACGTGCCTTTTCATATATGTTTTAGGTTAAATTACAGCATTTTTCAATTTTGGGGGCATTGATATAATATCGCATGGAGAAAATGTGTCATTTAATATGTTTTGGGTTTAATTAGTATTGCCGGCATCGACATAATATCTAAAGGAGAAAATTTTCCTTTTCCTATATGTTTTAGGTTAAATTACAGCAAGTTTAAATTTAGTTGACATAGATAAAACATCAAATGGAGACAATGCACCATTTATTATATTTTTATCTTAAATTGCAGAAAGTTTCAGTAGAATGGGTATCTATAGAATGGAGAAAATGTGCCTTTTCTTTTATGTTTAAGGTTAAATTAGAACAAGTTTCAGCATTGCCTTTTCTTATATTTTTTTTGGTTGACAATTAGTCCCAGATATACAGTATATTTCATTACTTAATCACTTTTTATGTAAATGAGAAAAGACGATAACTGTCCATTATGTGAGAGAAAGAAGTGATCTAGGCCTGCAGGGCCGAGATGAGTTCTTTTTCTCAAATAATGGACAGTTTGAGGCTTTTCTCCTAATTAAAACATGATTTTCATTGTTCAAATAACGGACAGATCATTGCAGAAAATGATGTGTATAGGAGTATAGATCAACTTGCAAAACAAGTTATTTTGTTTTGACAATGGACAGCTATGGGTATTTATATTACGCGCTCCCCAAATAAGGAAGTATCTTGTCCCTGTTAAAAGAGCAGGTCAGAACTAGTTTTAGTCATTATTGTCGCAATATGGGTACGATACGGACGGTGAAGGAATATTTCTTATTTACTCTTCATTTATTGAATACTCTGATTTGTCTAAGACTGATGGCATTCTTAGCGAAATCCGACATAAGGAAAAAGAAAAAATTGTTTCAGATTTCAATGAGAAGATTTGATTTTTTCCTGATATTTCCGACGATTGAAATTTGAAAGCTGCCGAAAACACGGAAAATGTCAGTTGATTTTTGACATGAATGAAATCGAACCAGTCTTATTTGGATTATTGCTTTGTGGTCTTGTAAGTGGACCAACGGTGATGGGTAAAAGAAGACCCGTTCAACACTTATCTTAAATACTGAATGTATGCCATCAACAAGCAAAAAATTGTATTTTACGCTGTCTCAAGACAAATATAATCTTCATGTGCAAATTATAAACACAGATGCTATTTGAAATAAGCGTTCTAAAGTATTCTATGTAGTTTGTGTTAAATTTATTCTTATGTTGAATTGAATTTATGAATGTTGTGCGAGATTCATATTTTGGATTTGAAGTTATAATAAATAATCAGGAAAGATCGGGGATTTGTTCACTGTTTTAATCTTCAAAGGGCATGTCATTACTCGCGTCAATCATTTTGATGTGGTTGTCGAATCATTTGTCATTTTAATAAATGACAAGGTTTTTAGTTTTATTGCAATCAATTCTCGAAATCGGTTGTTCCAAGTGAAAAATCTGGAATTTGGAGTTATTTGTGAACACGAGAATAAAGAAGCAAACAATAGGAAAACGCAGTTAATGTTCTCATACTCTAAGTAAATTTTTACCATCCCCTAATAACTACCCTTTCTATTTGAAATGATCGCCCCACCCCTACCCCACAAACAGATGAAACATGAAGAAAACTGTCCATTATTTTTAATAATGGACAGTTGTGTCAACTTATTGGACAGTTTCCATAAACTTATTGGAATGTTACTATTACTCATCGTCCGTTAAGCTATATATTGTATGAAAAGAACAAAAGATTACGTCACAATCATGTTTTAATTAATTTTATTATATCCATTTATAAAGTTTATTTTAGTTATTATTTTGGTTGTTAAAAAAGTCCGGAATTTTCAATATTATAACAATTTTCGAATGCAGGAAAAATGACCTTTTCTGATATAGTGTTGGCAAAATTGAAGAAAACTTCAAATTTCGCACACCAATTTCAATCTTGTTTTGTCTATGTCTGCATCATATTATAAATAATCAACTTATGTGATTATTTTGAAAAGGCGAATTATTTAAATGTATATAGATGAAATCTTTAATTAAAATCCGTTTGGAGACAGTTCAAGTCGAAAATCACGTGTTAAGAACCTTCAAAAATGTCTCGAATAGCTACATTCAAGTAAAATCAAGCGGAGTTGTCACAATTCTAGTCTCTGCTATCATGTAGAATTAGTTAAACTTGCAATTTGTAAAACTCTTGACTTTTATTTATTACAAGCTCGAATAATTAAGTCATTTCTAGTTCGTTTCGATAAAATATATAAGATTATCCAACTGAAACGATGTACGTTACACGGTAAACGATGAACGATACACGGTACACAAAACACGATTGACTAATTTTTATGTCATTCATCGTGCGAATCGTGTACGCTCAACGTGTGAATCGTGTCCGTTCATCGCGTCATTCGTGTGAGTGTGTTTGGGAATGTTGAATGTTTCCATTGCGCCTATACGAAAAAGTTCGCTCTGACTTCCGGCGTATTCTACTAACCAGATTCCCCTAAATAGCCTGATTCCGTCTAAGCTTAGTACATTAGCATTATATGAGAGTCCTAGGCGGAATCGGCCTGATATATGGCTCGAAATATATTTAAATGTGATTAGAAGGATTCCGTCTAGTAGGCGGATTCAGCCTAATAAATTCAAGGCGTAATCAGTCTATCCGTATCCTCTAGTAAAATCCGCCTATGCGCATTTAAATATTTCGAGCCATACGCCAAGCTGAATCTGCCTAGTGGAATCCACATAGGAAACATAATCAGGTTACTTTACTGTTCTTATATCTAGGAGGAATCCGGTTAAGATTTTTATAGGCTGATTCGGCCTAAGCATGCAGCATCACAATTTGGCACTATTTACTCCTATTAGTAGTAGGAAAATGACAATTCTGTCGCACCTACCCTTTTAAAGGGGGAAATCCTGCATAGGACCCCAACCCCGACGGCCAGATGCAAATGGACGGCATTCCTATTGGACATGGGGTAAATACGAGAATGGCATATGTATTCGCTAGTACAGAAGTCGTCCCACAGAAAACTGGGGATAAAGACACCTTAAAGAGAGGTGTGACACAGATTAATATAAATAAAGATATGACATCCGAAAGAAATATGATGGATCGGTACCAGGATTTCCTTCTGGAGAATGAAGAAGATTTGGAAGATAGCACCCAAACCTCTAAACGCAGCAGCAGTGATGCAATACCCCCAATCTGGTGCAGCTGGATGAGCACACCCAGCAGTGTCATAATTGCGGGGTGGAGCAAGTCAAGATAAGATTTTAGCATCAACCAGGGGAGCAGAAGACCAGCTGCGGCTACCCACTCAAGACGAAGAAGGGGCAGTTCTGCAAGAGTAAAACAGGGAAGAATGGTCTCTGCTGGAGGCATAATAGACAACCAAGCGAGAGGGAAGAGAAGAATACCATCCCCGTCGAGGGTAAGATGGTGGTCAAAGAGACCCTGAAGACCCTCCGTAAATTGCTAAGGATGAGGGTCTGAGGGGGTCGGTAGAAAGAACAAGGAGGCATTGGTGAAGCCAATCGAGGAGAAAACAACCCTTAAATTTGCCCTCCAGGAAGTCTTCAGCAAGAAGCAGCTGAAAGCGTAAGCAAAGAATCGCGGCCTCACCAAGTACTGTCAGATCAAGAGAGACGATCTGATCCAGCTCGTGGAAGAAGACATAAAAAAACGCCTCGGTCGAAGATGAGATCAAGCTCACCGATAGACGGGAATTGAAGCTCTAAATGGCGTACTTGGCACGGTCGTCATCGAACCCGCAAAGTCGCACGACGTGACTACATTTCTCAAGGTAAGTCGGAGCACAATCTCCATCACCATCTCAGATGCTCTCGCCAAAAAGAAGGGATTGAAGGTGCACGTGGTGCTTCTAGCAGAGATGGTGAAGACCAACCCGGTGACCGGAGAAAATACCTACATCAAACCTTACTTCCGATCAGCCATGACTACCCTCACCCAATCATCTCAGGCCAGCTCGAGGCCAAATTCGATACATCCAACTACCCCATCGAGCATTCCTCCGGCCGGCATCCCCACCGGCAAGAATAAGAAAGTCCTCGGAGTATTCAAGGACGAATGCGGCGGCAAGATCATGACCGATTTCTAGGGGCTCCTGGCGAAGCTGTACGCCTTCAAAGATGGATGACGGTGAGAGAGGAGTCACCAAGAGCGTCATCAAGTGCATCACTGCCTTTGAGAACTACAAGCGATGCCTCAACACCCAGCAAAAAATCCATCGTCCGATGAGCATCCTCCGAAGTCATGTCCATTAGATCTACACCGAGGAGATCAACAAGATCGCGCTCTTCGCCAAAGACGACAAGCGTCACATCCTCCTCGATGGCATCAGCACACTCGCCCACGGACCATCCCCTCTGCACTTATAAGGCTCTGTCGGTGCGGATGTCTATCCCTCTTTCTCACTTAGTAGGCTCTGACGGGTGCGGATGCCAATCCCTCCTTCTCCACACTTTGAAGACTGCCCATACCTAGATAAATGGGCAGCATAAGATCCCATGGCGTCATCTCCGCATATAAATAAAATGGGCAAAAGTATACGTAGATGAATTCTGTGAGCTTCGTCAGAAATACCAATGGAATGCAGGAATATGTAAATGAATATCGTCAGAGGATGTATCTCTATGAGAAGCGATGCGAGATCAGAACCCGCCTCGAGCAGAAGAAGGCTCAAGAACAAGCACTATATATGCAGAGGGTTGAAAAGATGCATTAATTTATCGAGACGTATCACAGAATTCTGCATGTCATATACACCGGATTTACGTCCAGATCTAAATAAATGAGCAGTATACGAGTGCACGGCATCTTTTCCCCCATGAGCCCCTCTCGAATCTAAAATTGGAGGAAGCTGCCAAGGCCCTGAGAATCCCTCAATTCAGAGGCGCATTGATGCGCAATGCCCTACCATCAAAGCCCAAAGATTTTGAGTTTGGCATCCTGAATCACGAAGATCGGAATGACCCTGGGACTTATTAGACATGTTGGCATAAGCGTGGATGATTCAAAATTTAGTTTGATCCTTACGGCCTACCCCCACCCAACAAGATCGTCGACTATCTGAGGCCGGAGATTCGATATAATACCAATGAGCTTCAGCGTCGTAGCGACGTGGTCTGCGGACACTTTTGCTTGCACGTATTTAAGCTTCCTTCGGAAGGTCGGACGCTCGAGGAGGTGATCTTTGGACTATAAATAAATGGATAAATTTGGATCTCACTCGAGGAAGCGCATGCCAATCTGGCGGATACTTCAGGATCTCGATATGAACGATCATCGCATCACCAGTCTTGGATTGCCGCGGGATACTTCGGACGCCGTGACGAAGCGTTAGTTCAACATCCAGCTGAAGGATAGCGTGAAAGGCATCGATGACCTAAAGGCAGAGCTTGGTGCGACCCAGAACGCTCTCGAGGAAGAGAAGAAACGCTTCGACCGCATCGAGAAAATATATGGCAAAGTGCTTGTCCATGGCAAGTGGTTAGATGGAAGGGGATATCGATATGCAAGGGTACGCGATCTGCAATCTGCCAGAGGGGACCCGAACAGACGAGCCTATCACCAAGGGATGGTATGCTAAAATTGGCAGGAGGATGTTAGTGAGATGAAAGGAAGGATCAAAGCCATGGATAAAAAAATTGAGAATTACCGAAATGCGACACGAATGGCGGTCAGAGCCGTCGCAGAAAGGACGTAGTCTCACCAAGAGTTTTAACGAATCGATCGTGGATAGTTTCATCACAACCCTTCTGTCTCTCTTTCGATGGACAGGAAAAAAATTCTGGTAGGGGCTGATTGCAGGTGTGATTGCTTGATCCAGTTATTAAAGCTCGCTGAGTAGCCTCTCCACTTTACGCTGGCCTCCTCCACGCCACCCCTAGTCCTCCGCCGTAAACCTCTCGATGCGAAAGACGTCCTGATCAGTGCACTGCAGCTCGGGCTGGAAAGAGGATCCCTTGATCTCCTCGTCGTTGAAGTCCTTGAGGCGATATGTTGGTGGCTGCGTCGCTAGGGCCTGAAAGATGGCGAAGACTTCCTCGAAAGTGCACTTCTTCTTGATGATCCGGACTTAATCGCCGACGTCGAATCGATGAGGCTGTATGGCTGGCGGCGGTGGGATTATACTGACGGACGAGATCGTCCAAGATGGGGAGGTAGGTGCGCGTAGAATTACTTGAACATCTCCTTCATGGTACGATTCCAGCGCTTCGCCACGCTCGATTTGTCTTCATTTTCGGTAGGTAGAGATCGACGTCGTGCTTCCGGAGCAAATTCTTCATCTCACGATTATAAAATTGCGCGCCCTTATCGGTCCATAGCTTCTTGGGCTCGAGATCCTTTAAAGATGGTCTGAAAGGCATCTCGCATTGTCGGCATCTCGCATTGCAAAAGAAGTCGATGATGCTCAAGAGGTATTTGGAGCCTCTGTTATCGCGGGAGAAGGCGCTCATATCTACGATATCGGTTGCCTAGGTCTCGTCCACAACCACCTACCACCACGCGACGCTTTTGGAATTTGCATCGGACTGATTTATGCAGCTCTTCGGCTATCTCATCCGACCATCTTACTTTTTTCCCTCACGCCCAACCCAAATTGTGCCTTGGCTCCGATGAAGGGTCTGACGATGCCACGCTCGAAGCTTTAGCGCGCAGTGGGATAAGAATGTCATCGAGGGAGGCTAGCATCGTCTTATCGCAGATCGCATTGCGTGCGACCGTTACCTTATGCTTGGCATAGCATAGATCGTGGTGATAGCGGCCTGATCAACTCGACTGATGGGCATCGACCAAGGTTTGGGAGTACCATCTGTATTTTAGCGCTTTTTGAGGTTGTTCCCGGGGCCGGCGAAATTATGCCATGGTAAGTGCATATCAAAATGCATGCGATTGAGCATCTTATTCTAGAGCCCAGCGGCTGACGTAGCGATAAATTGGGACTTCTTGGAGCCGCAGATGGCACAGGCCTCAATTCTCTGCCGCTGCCCACTTCTGGTCACTTCCTCGCCCAAGCCTTTCGTCGCCGTCTTACTTTTGCATTTCAAGCAGTACATTGCCATTTTATATAGATAAATGGATGTTGAAGACCTTACGTACGATGAATCCACCGCAAGTAGACATAACCACTTTTTGCTCCCGCAGTGATCCATCCGAGGTCTGATCGGACTGCGGCAAGACGACGCTTCTGAATAACACCATCCTGCGCGACGGATGGCTCGACTACGATCGACTCTACGTTTTCGGAAAATTGCTCCACCAGCCCATTTACCAGCTGCTGAGGCGGGCGCAGGGGAAAAAATTTTCGAAGGACGATATACGAGACCTTCTTTCCATCAAGGAGAATTATCTACATTCCTTGATCGACGTGGTTGACGTGATTACGCCACCGCCCAAACCAAATGGTAACGATCCCTTCTTCGAGCAGGTAAGCGACGTGCCCGACCCTCGCGACCTCGACCCCTTTCGTAAGAAATTCATGGTCTTCGACGACTTGATGCTGAACATACAGAGCAAGCGCAAAGATTACTGCGTGCTCGGTCGTCATAATAACGTGAATTGCTTCTACCTTTGCCAAAATTACTTCAAAATCCCACGGCAATCGATCCGGGAGAATGCCAACTTCATCTGACTTTTCGAGCTGGATGCAAAGAATTGCGATTATATCCGCCTGGACAATTGCAGCCATCTCACCCCGGCTCAGTTCGAAACCTTATGCAACCGCTCTTGGGCCAAACCTCGCGGATTTATGACCATCATTCTCACGAGCCCCAAGACGACTGGAAAGTATCGATGCAATCTTGGTGAGTTCTATCTAGTACATGTATAAGGTAAAGAAAGAATCATTTGCAGAAATTTTTCCTGAAAAATAAACGGGCAGGCCTTGGATCTGGAATTCGAGAATGTTTCCAAATCTCGAGGACCAAGGTAGACTACTAACTCCATGACCACAATCTTGAAAGGAGAGAAAAAGACAATACGTAATTTTGAAAGATGGTACAAGGGGTGCTCGCCGCTAAACTTCCGGCTAACTCAAGGAGCCTAGTCTGCTGGTAGAACACTGTCGCACTACGGAAGAAAAATCAAACTCAAAACTTCCCGAAAGGTTTGGTCAAGAATCATCATAAATTTCAGTAGACATCGGCAGTATCAGTGAGAGGCCAGTATGTGTGCAAAATTTTCAGGTCACTAGGTCTCAAAGCTAATTTAACGGATGCAAGCATAATATCTTGCCGATATTCGGCTCTACGATGGTGGTGGATTGATCATTACCCCCAATAGCACCTTCAAGAGTATCCGCCTGGTAGGCATACTCCTATAAATAAATGGACGAAGTAGATGCCAGTAATATTGCTTGCATGGAAGAAGAGCTCATCTCAGAAATCCAGAGATATGAGCATGCATTGAAGATCTATAACCGACTGGATAAGTTCGTCTCCATGGCCCTGGGTAGTTTCTCTGTGGGCAGTCTATTGCTGACCAGTGGTACGATGGGAGTCTGCTCTGTGTGGGTGCTGTGGCATCCATTGCCCCTGGGTTCCCTCGCTTGCTTATGTGCCACTGGAAGTATGGTCCTGTCCTTGCTCTCACGCCAAGTCGCAAAGAGGAAAACGGAGCATTGAGATACCGTGCGATTAGCCAAAACCTATAGGTCCTAGCTGGCAAGTGAAGACGGTGCTCCTGCAGCCTGCCTAAAAAATTATTACGATGAGAAGGATCAGCTTCGTCAACCTTCTACCCCAATTAGTGAAGAATTGAATGCGCATGCACCTTAGGGGATGGTTCTTCCAATCGCGCCTCGGTCGGCCACGCCTCGCTCCCCGCTCATAACTGAACCCTCAAGATAAAAAAAATTCCCAATCCGCTTTTGATTGAGACATTTTGCGTTCTTACCAATAGTCCTCTGGTATTTTATTTACTGCCTCACCAGATCGTATGAGAGGTACTGCTGGTTAGATTTCTTGCTCAGCTTGAATCCGTTGCTCCGAACGAAAGCTCCTTGCAAAGGACCCTTTTCTTTGTTGAGCGTTGAGCAGGCCAATACCTTGGTAGTCTCCCCTTTTCGATTTTTCAGAATAAGAATTTTGCTTTTTGCCAAATTTTCCTTCCATTTCTACCACTTCCAAGATCTTATAGATCACCCCTGTGGGCAAGTCCTTCCATTTGAGGGCTTCCTGATTTTGGTCCTGCATCTTCTCCTGAAAGGCGTCTTTGCTGATGAAGTCATCTTGGAAGACGTCAACGAATCCATTGTGTTCGAGTCATATTTCTTGTATTTATCATATGCTCAATAGGAATGCCATCCGTTTGCATCTGGCCGTCGGGGTTGGGGTCCAATGCAAGATTTCCCTTGAAAAGGGTAGGTGCGGCAGAATTGTCATTTTTCTACAACTCCTATTTTGGATCTAACATTCAGAATTCCAAAAATCACCAATTATTTAGTCCGACGGCAACAAAAAAATCTCTAATGTGGCTATTTACTCATAAAATTCTTTTGCTCCACCAATGGTTTTTCGCATGTGGCAATCGCTTACCACTAACACAGGTTCACGTACAGAATCTAACATTTGATTATTTTTATATGGTCTAATTGATATATTTGTTTAGCATCCAAATTTTTCACAATTTCAAAAAAACTTAAATGCACATTTCAAATTATTCAGAGGAAATTCAGATTTAATTAAATTGGTAGAAAAAATACGAATATCTCGAGGTTAAAGAGGGCCTTCAAAAATACTGTGATAACTGCTTTTCAAGAAGCGGTGTAAATGAAAAACTCCAAAGATTTACTTTACATCTTAAACTCTAGATCATTATCACACTGTAACATCATTAAAACTGTCGACTTCTCCACACTTCACACTACCATTCCTCACGAAGAACTAAAATCTCGGCTTAAAGGTCTTATTCATAGATTCATAGATGTTTTTCACGTAAGAATGGTGAACGAAGATATAGGTACATTGTTGTAGGTAGAGAACAAGCCTACTTTGTGAAAAAGGACTCCGAATTAGAGAAAAAATATACAGAGGAAGAAGTGATTAAAATGTCAGAGTTTCTGGTCGACAATATATTTGTTAATTTTGGAGGACTAGTTTTCAA
This sequence comes from Modiolus philippinarum, assembly GCA_002080025.1. Lineage (NCBI taxonomy): Eukaryota > Metazoa > Mollusca > Bivalvia > Mytilida > Modiolidae > Modiolus > Modiolus philippinarum. The sequence continues at coordinate 15,828 of MJUU01020831.1, forward strand.
CAGACTTTTGGAATTCCTATGGACACAAACTGTGCACCTCTTCTAAACTAAGCTGTGCGACAAATGCGATGACTTCACTTTTCCAAAAGTCAACTTCCCTTTTCCTTTAGGCAACATCCCGACAGCGCCTGCATACGGAGTTTACATTTCCAAGCTCATTCGCTATTCAAGACTATCTTAGTGACTATATTGATAGAGCCCGGTCGCTCACAAATAGACTACTTAAACAAAGGTATGTTACCAAAAACTTGAAGTCATCCCTCCAGAAGTCTTACGGTCGACATCACCATCTTGTGGACCGCTATTAGATATCTGTTTCCCAGATGACAACAGACCTTTCCCTTTAAAAGCTTAATTGTTGTTTTCTCTACCGGATTTGACATGTTCAACAAGGCGGGTGTCTTATAAGAAGCAGGAGATGCTTATTCTACCGGTGCCCCCGATCTCACCCATGGTTTTTTATTGGGTCCGTGTTGTTCATCTTTGTGTGTGTGTGTGTGTCTTCATTTTTTTTCTGTGCCGAACTCGTGTTGTTCTTTTCCTATGTATTAGACTGCTGAAAGATTCTGAGCAATTCCGCAAACTATTTCCTAAGTCTTTGACTACTGAAAGATTCTCCAACAATTCTCTACAAACTTTTTCATAAGTATTGGAATTCCGAAAGATTCTCCGCAAACTTTTTCCTAAGTAGAAGACTACTGAAAGATTCTCCGCAATTCTCCACATACTTTTTCCTAAGTATTGGACTACTGAAAGATTCTCCGCAAACTATTTCCTAAGTCTTTGACTACTGAAAGATTCTCCGCAATTATCCGCAAACTTTATCCTATGTATGAGACTATACATTGTACTTAAAGATTCTTGGCGATTCTCCGCAAACTTTTTCCTAAGCATAGACTACTAAAAGATTCTCCTTAATTTTCCGCAACTTTTGTCCCAAGTATTAGACTACTGAAAGATTCTGCGCAATTCTCCGCCATCTTTTTTCCAAAGTATTAGAGTACCGAAAGATTGTCCGCAATTCTGCGCCAACTTTTTCTTAAGCATAGACTACTGAAAGATTGTCCACAATTCTCCGCCATTTTTTCCTAAGTATTAGACTACTGAAAGATTCTGCACAATTCTGCACAATTTTCCGCATAGTTTTTTTCCTAAGTATTAGACCACTTAAAGATTCTGCGCAATTCTCCTTAGTAGAAGACTACGGAAAGATTCTCAGCAATTTTCCGCAAACTTTTTCCTAAGCATAGACTACTGAAAGATTCTCCGCAATTTTTCGCAACTTTTTTCCCAAGTATTAGACTAATGAAAGATTATGCTCAATTTTCCGCGATCTTTTTCCTAAGTATTAGAGTACTGAAAGATAGTCCGCAATTCTCCGCCAACTTTTCCACTACTGAAAGATTGCCCACAATTCTCCGCCATTTTTTCCTAAGTATTAGACTACTGAAAGATTCTGCACAATTCTCCGCAGACTTTTTTCCTAAGTATTAGACCAATGAAAGATTCTGCGCAATCCTCCGCAATTTGCGTCCTTAGTAAAAGACTACGGAAAGATTCTCCGCAATTTTCCGCAAACTTTTTCCTAAGAATTAGACTACTGAAAGATTTTCCGAAATTTCAACAAAGTTTTCCTTTAATAATAAACTGCATGGGATTGTCTGCAATTCACCATTAAGGTTTTCCTAAGTATTCGACTACTGAAAAATTATTCGCCTTTCCCTACTGAGAAACCTTTGTATTAGACTGTATGTGAGATTTTCCGCAATTCTTCGCAGAATTTTGTCCTACTATATTCAACTTGCCAAGAGATTCTCTTTGATTCTCTGCAGTTCTACACATTTTTACTCTTAAATTCTGCACTTGACATTTTCATAATCTCTTTACATGAAGGAATAGCCAGAAATGATGGGTATTTCGACAGAGAGAAACTCCATATCTCGACGAGACACCAGTTTTCTAAATTTTTTTGTGACTCTTGCTTGCCATAGATTACAACTTTATGAATTCTTAATAACAGATTTTACAATTTGATATCACAGATTTCAAAATTTGATATAACGAATTCAGAAATTTGTGATTTCAGTTTTTCAATTTGTGCTCACAATTTCAAAAATTCGTTAAAACAATTTTCTTTAGAATTCGTTATAACGAATTCTACAATTCGTTATAACGAATTCTCGAATTTGTTAAAACGAATTAAAAAAAAATTGTTATAACGAATTAAATTCGTTATAACAAATTAAAAAATCTGTTATAACGAATTCAAAAATTTGTTATAACGAATTAAATTCGTTATAACAAATTCCAGAATTCGTTATAACGAATTCAAAAATAATTTTGATAGGTCCTATATGGGCTTCCGTAACCAAGTCATTCCAAAAAAAAAAAAATGCTAAATCACTAAAAAACGATAACAATTAAAGCATTACGTCGGTAATTATATTATGTAACGTTATACAAATTACCACAAGCTGGATAAAAAGCAAAAATGTGAAAAACAGTGACAGTATTTTTAATTTAAGGAATATAGAGAATAGACCCTTTCACGATAACTGCGGTCCTGCGATTTTGAGTGGAAAATAAAAACAGTTCCCGCAAAAATGACGTCGTAGGACAATTAATCAAGACGTCATGTATACTATGACGCTGCATTTTACCCACTCAAAGGCATATGAGCGAAAGTGCAAAATTCAGGACCGCAGTTATCGTGAAAGGGTCTATACAAAAGAAAAAGAATAGCATATATAATGTATCATGGACTCCAAATATCTACATTGCTTATTTAAACTGACGAAATTCTTTTTTTGGTGCCATTACAATTTTAAGATCGGAAGTTGTTCTTTTTTCATGAATCTGATTCAAAGTTTTGTTTGTACTGAGTAGAAATTTTGAATGATTGATTGATTCTAGTGAAACGTCAAGTGACTGACAATTTAATCGCTATGTCAGGGCGAGAAAGGTTGATAAAAAATGAATAAATATAGGAGAGGTACAATCGGTGCAAAGAATGTTTAAATTCTATTGAAATTAAAGATAATTTAGCCTTCTATAAGATATGAAGAGGCTGCCCTTCTACGAAACATATAAAGGAGTTCTCAATACTGCATAAAACATGGCAGATCTGTATTTTATCCGACTACATTACATCAAAAGATGCTCAACTTCCATCAGCTAGGGATAGGGAAGTCAATTGCTGTAGACAAAGACCCTGAAATCAGATTCATAATGACTGGATAACATGGGCATTGAGTTTTGATATTTGTGAAAGTGTCGTTGAGTTGCTTTGAACGTAATTTTTAACCAATCTTAATTTTAGAATATAAATATGATATTACTACATGTATCAATAAAACATTAACATTTTTGAACTTGGTTTTATGCTGTATTGAATTTAGAAATCCATGATATATTTTAAATGAGATCATTGTTTTGCATTTTAGGCAACTTAATGCTAAGAATCAAAATGTAGCGGGTCTTCGTGTATTTGAGGGATATTTATGATTTTCTTTCTAAAAATCAAAGTTTAAGTGATGTCTCCGTTTTTGTAAAGTATGCAAAACAGACAAGAAAAATCCCAAGCGTAGAAAAGAAAATCCAAACTCTCATCAAAGTCAGAATTATCAAAATTATAACCCCTTTAAGATACTAAGGCTTCGTACCGTGTATTTCACTCGGTGCATGTCCATGTAACTGGATTTGCATTGGCCTTCCATTTTGATATTTTTGGTTATGAGAACTTCGTTCGACTATTTTTGCATTATAACGTTCCATATAAATTGATTCTAATGCCGCTGATGTGAGGTTACTCCTTGAAACACGTGCACAGCATAACAAAATTTACTGCTTATTATGTAACTTGTATTTTGAAAACAATGTCTCGATGGCACTGCTAGCGAACCAGAGGTTTCCCGAGGGTATTAACCACCCATGTGGACAAACTAGTCTGACATGAAAATTTAGCCTTATATTTTATAGAAATGTACTGGGTACTTTTGTATTTTCATGCAGTGGGTTTAAAATATTGCTCAACTACATGTGCAATTTCGGCATACCATTAGATAATGATAATAACTGCTTTAAAACGAAATTGCAAACATCAAATGTTTCATTAGCATATTTCTTTGAGTCACTCCCGTCTTTGAGTTAGAGTTATTCTTCTTTAATGGCCTTCTTTACAATTCCACATGGCGTCAAATTTTCACCTGGTGGTATTCATATCAGTAAATGCGTACAACAAGTTTAAACCTAAAAAATGTCCGAATTCTACAAACACATCAATCAGTTAATGGATCAATATGCAATATGACTGAGCGAGAGGAAAAGGCCTGACCTCATCTAGGTAAATCATTATTTATTTTTTTAAAGCTTATTTCCAAAGTTCAAGACGTTTGCAGTGAAAATAGTTCAATTATTAATAATTATAATAATAATATCAAAAAATTTCTTTTAACTTCAAATGGGGACTAATCTTTTGAGCGACATTTTTCAGTAACTACGCAAGAATCATTCGACTTGCAGGTAACATAATCTTGTCGTGAATTAAAGAACGGGATGCGATAAAACCACTCTTTCAAAAACAAATGGTTCAATGGAAGATATTTATCAGCATCATAACGACCTTGTATTCAAATTAAAAGACATTTGAAAAATACTAATTTGTTGATATCGCAGACTGGGATTAGGCAAGATAATGGCGTTTTGAAATAACAGGTGCTTTCCATGTCAATCGAAAGAGATAATACATAATCAGATATGATTTACTAGTATTCGTCCCAGTAAATGTCGTCTAGTTCATAGTTCTGCTACTCGTCTTTTCACTGAAAGCAGACGTTAAAACTAGCATACCCGGTCCTGGTACATTCTCCAAATACATTTGTTAAATATAGAAAATGGTGAAACGTATTAGTCTTTCATAGGTCATAATTTCAAACCAGGATGCATTGTTCTATTTTTTTTTTGTTTTAAAAAATCGATTTTAATTAAAATGCTGTAGGTCCATCTTTAACTTAAAATTAATATTCTAGGAACGCAAAAACATAGGTAATATATAACCATAACCTTTCAACCCCCGTATATTCATCTATCAATTTAAGTCATCACTGTAAAAGTTTTACGGTTGACATCACCATATTGTGGACTGCTATGATATTTTACGAAAGGATATGGAGTAAATGAACATGAGACCATAACACATATGTTAATTAACTCCAACTGCAATAATTTTAATGAGCTGTATGGCCATTTCGGAAATTTATTCCTCATCAGGAATGATATACCCTTTTACAGCTTTAGTCGTTTTTCCTCTACTGTGACTTACATGTGCAATACGATGGGTGTCTTATAGGTAGCACGGTACAGTTTCTAAACATAGAACTGGTTTTTCCCTTTTGTGTACCCAAGATTCTATAGAGGAGTGAATACTGAAAGCTGAGTTCTGATTGGTCATTAAGTATAACATTCATGTCGTATTTTTTTTTCAAATAGACAAATTATCTATGATTAAGAAAATATATAAGAAATTTTCATGTGCCCTTTATTTATGGAGATTATTTTTTTTAGAATTATTGGTAATATGCCCTTCAATGCAACTTAGACCGCAAGTAAACTGACGGGCAGTGCGTACTTTGATTAGAGGCTTTTTAGGGAATTGGTCATGACTATACTTAGTATTTCACTGGTAATTTTTTTAAGATAAATGGATGCTCTACAAGCGAGCATACTACAATATCTCGGGTGAAAGTAATGAATGGGTGAAAATCTTGAAAATGTTACTATTGTCGCCTATGGAAAAAGAAACTGTACCGTGCTACCTATAGGCAAAAATGCAAGATTGTCATATTTTAATTTGGTATCAATCAATCCTACTTTTTTATGCTCAGTCTAATAGATTTAACTGATTTATTGAATATTATGAATCAAAACATCAAATGAGAGCTCAAAATAAGCAAAAAAATGCTGACACAGCAAATTTTGACTTTTTTGGATATGCTAGTATAGTTTTGGCTGCTTGGTATAGCAGTATCAGTCAATGAGCATTAAACTGGTTGAAATTTGTCAGTAAATATTTGTTTTTACTTTTCGCAAAGTTTCGGTACAGTATATGTGCTAAAATGTTTGTCGCGACAAGTCGGGGATGGGTCAACTTTATTCGCAAATGTGACAAATGACAAAAATTCAATTTTTATCAAAATTTTTCCTTCAGGTTGAAAAGTTTAGGTATATTTAGGCTTAAAATGTTGATAACAAGCCACTTTTTCTCACTTTAATAGGCAAAATGCATTTATATACCAAATTCAATTTTAAATTTTGAAATCTGAAGCCCAAACTTTGCAAAATATGGTCATAAATTGTGGCCCCCTGCAGTTGAAAAGGCAATTATTTCTAAACATATGCATTGAAAATATAAGTTAGTGCCAGGTTTAAATAAAGAAAAGACTTATTATACGACCGCAAAAATTTTTGCGGTCGTATATTGGTATGGTGCTGTCGTCGTCGTCGTCGTCGTCGTTGTCGTCGTCGTCGTTGTCGTTGTCGTTGTCGTCGTCGTCGTCTGTAGACACTTTAGTTTTTGGTCAATAACTTTAGTTCCAGTAGATCAATCCTTATGAAATTTTAACATAATGTTCTTTGGTACAAAAGGAAGGCTTGGCTTAGTTTTGGTAATTGTGGCCCCACCCGTTTTTAAAAAAGGGGCCAAAAGGGGTTAAATTGGGTGTTTTCACATGTTTGTCTGTAGAATCTTTATTATTAATCGGATTTTGATGGGGTTTCTTTCAGTGTGCTCCTGAGGAAATTTCCAATCTGGAGTATGCCAACGGATTTCACGTAGCATGTACCGCTCACGAGATAAATGGGGCCCAACAGGGGCAAATCTCCAAAAAAAT